>JBAMBR010005948.1:0-62324 GCA_037044475.1 Zaprionus obscuricornis | reverse complement strand
ATGTAGACGCACACATGTGTGTCCTGCTTAAGAAATAGAAAAATCAACTTGTAGAATTTCCTAAATGGATTATCCATAGAGTGTTGACTTTACTGACTTTTTGACTGACTTCTTCACTGACTTTGTATGCCTGTATCCTGTATAGAAAACAATGAAGTTATCGACTGGACAGACCCGCTCATTAGTTGAGATTAAACCATTGGCAAATCCGTACATAATCCTAACCGCAAATCGCATAGCGAAGTCAATAAAGCAAGATGTAATCCATATGTCCGACTGACTGACAAGAGTATCAGGTAGTTTTCACACACACACACACACACACACACAGACTGATGATTGCTATTGTTGATTGCAATTCTTAATTGATAATAATTTTTTTTCTTTTGTTTTCGAACAAAAGCTAAAGTTGAATGAGCTAATTTTCTGCGCTACTCCTACTCCTGCTCCTCTAGATCCCCGACTCTTTAGCATTATTATCGGCAGCAGTTTGAAAATCGCATTGTTTCAATTTTGCGATTATCGCTATTTGGGAAAAACGGAAATGCACTCAACATTATCTCACTTCTACTACTACTACTATTTCTATAAAATATGTGTACATATTTTTATTTTTCTTCTTTTTGTTTTTTTTTGGTACACACAAAATTTTTCGCGATAAGTTTGTTATTATCAAGCAGTTTCTTTGCAGTGGGCGGGGGCCGTAGATTTCTCTTTGTCTATTTTATATTTAGCATATGGCAAAATTCTTCTTTGGAAACGGAAATTTTAAGTTTTTCATTTCATTTTGTTTTTATTGCATTGCATTTTTAGTTAAAGGGTTTTACATTTTCGCTACGAGATTTTTATTATGTTTTTATTGTTCAATATTTTTTTTTTTTTTTCGCGAAAATAGTGCAAAAATTGTTCGTTGAAAAATGTTTGTCTATTTTTCTTTTTTTTGTTTTGTTTTTTATGACTCAAGCAGCTTCGTAACCCTTTCCCGTTTATTTTTCGCTACCTCTCCCTTGTCTCTACAGGCTCATTACCATTGAGCAATATCTTGAAGACGTAAAGGATGCAGATTTATTTTCCAGGAAATCATAAACCTCAAACTCATTATCATGACGATATGTTCATCATTATAGTCAATGTATATAGGGGCTGACGTTGCTCTCAATCAATGTCCCTACAAAATAAATTTTTTCACATTTGTCACAGAAATCGTATGCAAAAAAAAAAAGGAAAGATGAAAACTCCCGACACTTAACCCTTTTTTTTCTTCGGGCGTCTACCTGCTGTCTAACTGCTTGGTGGTCGATCGGTCTAAGAATTTAACTCTTCTCTCAAGTACTCTCGCTTCTTTGTGTGTAGTACATGTAGATCTTGCAGATCTTTTGAAGTTAAAGCGATGAAAATAAGTGAAAATTTCCGTAAATATGTATGAAAATACAAAATACAAAAGCAATTAGCGAACAGTTCCGACAAATGGACCAGAGCAAAATGTGATTGTTTATTCAGGTTTAGGATCAATTTTACTTGTAAGTTTTACAGGCTCGAGCCAATGAAACAGAAGCTGCCGACGACGCCGACGCCGATGCCGACAATGCTAAACAATAGATGACCTGCAGTGCACAGGTTACAGTTAACAGGACATAGTCTTGGCCATAAAACTGCACTCGAATATATGTATGTATATGATATAAATCTCATCGTCTATATCTTACTTTCGCAACATGATGCTAATGGAAATGCGAAAGCAGAGAAAACATTACATGGCAAATATTTGTTTAGGCATCGAAAGAAAAAAAGAAAAAAAATATATTAAATAAAAAGATTATGAATTTAAAAATTACTTTCTAATTTACTAAGTGTAGATTATAAAGGTAAAAACTTTGCAGAAATATTAGTAGTAATACATTTTATGATTTAATGGAACTTGTGGAAAATTTAGATTCGAATGCACTAGAAATATTTAATGAAAGAAACATTTGTAAATTGATTACAAAATAAAAAGTGGAAATAGAATCTGCTCACGCTACGCTACGCTAATTATAAACTTTATATATATATATATATATATATAGTATATGTACATACATATATAACAACATTTAAACATTATCAAAATGTCATATCATATCTGCTCTTTCTCTCTCTCTCTCTGCCTCTATTTGCAGCTCCCCCTCGTTTACAGTCGCTTGCTGCTGCTGCTGCTGCTGCTGCTTGACAAATGTTTACACAAAAATGCGACTGACGGAAGGGCAAAAAAATATACGAAATATCTAACAAATATTTATATTATACACATACATATACATATAAGCATATATAGATAGCTACACATGTGTGTGTGTGTGTGTAAAGCAACAGCCAAAAACAAACAAAACTGCAGCCGAAAAAAAAAATTAATAAAAAAAATGCAACAAGACGAAAAAGAAAAAAAAAAGTAACGAAAGCAGAGGAAAACGCTAGAAAAAAAAATTATCGCGCGAGTCATTCGCTGCAATACTGCATATGTATGTGTGTGTGTGTGTAAGTATGGAAAGCAGCACGTAGGCATAAAAGCAGAGAATTGACGACGCGTCGCGTCGTGTTGGCGTCAGCAGCAACAGCAACAGCAACAGCAGCGCAGTATTGGGCAGGGCCGGTGTATGGAAAGGGGAGAGCAAGAAATGAGCGAACAGCATAAGAGCATAAAATGAGCGTGCGAGTGAGTGAGAGAGGTGGAGGAGTTTGTAGGAACGTTCATTCGCGCTACGCATGGGTCATTGCACTTTTGCACCGCGACCAGCGTGCACACACACATACATACATATGCATACTTATATATGTAGATAAATGTATGTATAAACAGAGATAGATAAATAGATAGATAGGAAAAAGGCAACATTCGACAAGAATTTTCATAAAAAAAAATAAAATAACAACGTACGAAAAATTAGGCGAAAGCAAACAAAAAATGTTGAGAGCAGCATGTCTGAGAGCGCGAGAGCGAGCTGTGTGTGAAAGAGCGAGAGGTAAGCAACAAATGCATATGCATGCGATCGTTAGTGAGAGCGTGTGGGTTGTAAGAGAGGGAGAGGGGGAGAGGGGGGGGAACGTTGACAGCATTAAACATTGTTGCATTGCTAGCGAAACGACAACGATGATGGCGACGTCAATGGCAACTGCAAATGCGACTGCGCCAACAACTTTGACTTTGCAGTGGGCAGCCATTTTGTAAATGAGCGCGTTAATTTCGCCTGCATTCACAAAAACACACATATAGACATACGGACAGACAGACGGAAAACACATACACATGCACTTTCTAAAAATAGCGCCCACGACCTGCGACGTCTGCTGCCGCTGCTGTTGTTGTGGCTGCTGCTGCTGTTGGCATTGCCATTGCCGTTTTAGTTAGTTTATAGCTCAACTTCTTTTGCTGTCGCTGCCCCTGCCCCTAACGCTATACATGCCATTTGTGCCGCCAACGCCACTCGAGTGTTGCACTGTTGCAGTTGCAGTTGCAGTTTGCTGCACATGTGGAAATCGTACAACTTCTTAAAAGTACAGCCAAACGGCAACGAAGCGGCGCATGGGGTGCGTTTTTCATGTTTTCACCAAAAAAAAAAATACACGAAATAAAATAAAATACACAAAATTTCTCAGCATTTTATTTTTAGCAATTTTTGTATTCCAAAATTCACTGAACGAAATAACGAAAATGCTTCAAGTCGAGCATAAATGTGAATTTTTATTAAGACTCTGACTCTGCTCACAGAGTGGGAACGGGAACGGGAACGTAAACGGGAAAGAGAATGAGAATGAGCATGCGAGCAAGAACGGGCGGGAACTTAATACGAAATACGAAAAAAAAAAACAAAAAATGTCAATTTTCATTTGTGAGCAGAAACATGTGATGGAATAAAATAGTTTTTCCTATTTGAGTTTGTTTTTTTTTAAGCAGTTTTTGATGAGACATAATTAGTTAATAATATAAGAGAAATATGTATATATTTTCTTGTTCTTGTTGTATGTTTTAAATTACAAATTAGTATTAATTAAGTGCAGCGCATATTAATGTTAATTTGTACAGGCAATAAATTAAAATGCTGCAAAATTGAAAATATTTTTGAAAGAAGCGAAAGAAATGCATATAAAATATTTATTATGATTTATGCGTGGTAGTAAAATATTTTTATATTTATTTATAAATTTATTTTACTCTTTTATTTTTTAAATATTTTCTTAATTTAATTTATTAATATTATTATATATTTTTTATTTTAAATTATTATATTATTTTTTTTTAAACTTCTTTTATTTTACTTTATTGTTGTATTTAAATTTATGTTTTTATTATTTTATATATTTACATATTTTATTTTTATTTTCTCATTTACATTTAATTTTCTCAACACTTTGTTTTCTTTTCTTTTTTTTATATCACATTTATCTTTGACACACTGCAGTATCTTAATTTTTATCTTCAACTTTTGTTTTTTATTTTCTTTTATGATTATTTCTTACCTTTTGCTTTTGCTTTGGTCAAGTTTCAACTGCAATTTCTCTCTCTCTCTTTTTCTGTTCCACTCTCTCTCTCTCTTTCGTTTAATTTATGCTGAAGCTCGTCTTCGAGGTTATATTTGATTTTTCAATATTTTTCAAGACAATTTTCTTTGCACATTTTTGCACATTTTTCTTTTTTTGCCACGTGTCACTTTGCATATTTTGCCACAGTTTTTATTACATTTTTTATTTTCTTTAGTATTTTTCATACATTTTCATTTTTAATTTTTCACAAACACACAGCGGCTGCACGCGTTTTGGCCAACATTATGCCGCAATGTGGCATGAACATATGAATATTCAACAAGCTTCGCCCGTTTGTCTTTACAAGCTTTTTTTTTTTGTTTTGTTGCTTCTTTAGTGTTCAACGACAACAAAATGACAAAAGAAAAAAAAAAGAATATGACAAGAATTGTCAAAGATTTTTCGCTTAGTTTCTATTTGCCGGACGTTTTCTCTATTTCGAAAGATTTTGCTTGACGCTTTTAGTTGACCTTGGTGTCCGGCAAAATGTGTAACCAAGGGTCTGAGGTCTATACTGATTTTTAGGGTCTTTTAGGGGGGGCCCCGATCTATCTGTCTGTCTGTCTGTCTGCCTGACTGCCTGCCGGGCCGACTGAATCTCTTTCTGTTTCTGTTTCTGGATTCTAAATTCTGAATTTAATTCTGAGTAAAGCATACGGGAGAGGCGGCAAAAAAAAAAGCTCTCGCCCATACATACATGCATAGATGTTTACATATGTATAACTATGCTATATACTTGTCTCTTATATACACGACACACACACACTCGCACACACACACAGAACTGACTCATAAAAAAAAATTGAGCAAAACAACAAACGAATGAAGCGGGCGCCAACGTTTTCATATATATTTTTTTTGTACTACTCTAGAAAAAGAACCAAAATTTCGACATTACAACTATAGACTTTGTTGATTAGGGCCAGGGGCTTGGTGGTGCTGGTAGGAGGGAGGTGAGCTTTTGCTCTCGCACAGCATAAAATTATCGGGCAGCCCTTTATATTTGTTTCTTTTTTTTTTGCTTCTCAGTGCTAAAAGAGTAATGATTAGATTCTCTGCTCTCTCTCTCTCTCTCTCCCTCTCTCTCTATTTCTAGGAAATCAAAAAAAAAAGTATTTTGCAAATAACAAAAAAATAAAAATAAAATTAGTAGAACAAAAAAAAAACAACTTTGGAAAAAAAAAACAACAAGAACCGCCATTTGGTCGCTTGTTTATCTGTAGAATTTTTCAGGGTCATTTTATTATTACACAATTTTTGTTTACAGCGAAAAATATAAAACAATGTTGAAGAAGAAGAAGCAGCTGTAGCATAGGCGGCAGAGGTGTCAGCGGCGGCAGCAGGGGCAGAACGGGTAAACGTTGTTTTGCTGGCAAAATTGTAATGCAAAGCAATGTGTTGTTGTTATTATTATTGTTGTTGTACGTGTGTTGTTGTTGTTGTCTATGTGTTGTTGTTTTCTTACAACGAAAACAAATTTCATTAATTTTGTTGTTTTGATCGCCGCGCGCGCTCTGCCAGGGCCACAAAAAAAAAAAAAAAAACTTTTGTAAATGCTGATGTGTTTGTGTGTGTGTGATGTAAATGTGTGTGTGATGGAAACATTTGTATGTAAATACGGAAGGCCTCTCAATGCTAGAAAATATCTGTATTTCTGTCATTCTGTCCGTCAGTCTTGTCTGTCTGCTTGTGTTGTCTGTGCCTAAATTAATCTAGCTCAAGGCTTTTTTTTTTTACTTATTATTACATACATATATTTTGGCATTGCAAAGTTTGTAATCTATTAAAATTGAATTGTGTTAAATTCTTTAATTTTATTTTATTTTTAATTTTATTCTATTAAAAATTCTACAAATTTCTTCGACATACATACATAGAAACAAGAAAACATAAAGCAACAAGTTACGTCAACGCCACAGAGCCCGGGGCGTGTGTTATGTTATGTACTAGAATAGAACGCATAGGAAAAAGCACGTTAGACCAGAGAAACAAGCAATGAAATAACAACAGAAACAACAACAACATCAACATGTATTACGAATGAGAAGCGTTGCGGCGCCGTCCCTAAACTTGAACTTGAAACACTGCGAAAACAAAATTCAAGAGCAAAATGCCGGCAAAAAACAACGCAAAAAAACAACTCGAAAACAATAACAAGTGTAAAAGCAATAGATAAAGTTGACTAGATGCTACCCTGTAGTAACTAAAAAGTAAGCTAAACGCTTTTATTTATAACTTAATTTTTAATAACTTTAACATTATTGCAGTAAGTTAAATTGTCTTTAGTTTAGCGTAAATTATTTTGATTTTATTAAATTTAATAAAAAAAATTCTTAATAATTTATAATTAATTTTGAGTGTTGATTTAAGCAACCCTTTAATAATTTTTAGCAATGTCAAAATCTCTCTCTCACTCTCTGTCTGCCTATCTTTCTATTGTTTTTTTTTTTTTTGTCTCTCGGCTTTGGCAATGTTTTTGCCGAATGTTAACCGATTGCTCCCGACGTGCTCCCGAAGCTTTTTTCATGCAAAATTGCGATTCGGCTTGTCACTCGCGAATTTGCGAACCGACCAATCAGCTCTGCTGCCGCGCAGCCGAAAGCTTGTCGCATTATATGCGAACATCGTTTATAAATTGTATATGTATATGAACATGTGCATGTGTGTGTGTGTCGGTGTATTTTGCTTGCTTTTGCTTATTTTTGGCACAGATAAGTCGCCATTTTTGCGCAAAAAACTAACGCTAGCTAAAACTTGCTGCTGCTACTGCTACTGCTGCTGAGAGCAAAACTACTAAGCACATAGATTCTGCCGCTGTCGCTGTCTCTGTCACTGCTATGTCGGGCGTCGTTCTTGTATTCTTTCTATTTATTTTATTTATTTACCATTTACTATATTTCATGTTTTTTTTTTTATTTTTTTATTTTAGCTGGCGTGTGTGTGTTGATTAAATAAATTGCCAGACAACAGGCAAGACACGTGGTGCGAGAAACAGACACGTAGGGAATGAGAGCTTTCTGGAGAGCGTGCGCTGGGCTTATCTTTAGAATAAGCTTAGCTCCACGAAGAATTCTTTTACAGGTTAAATAGGTACAAACTAGCTTTTGTATAAATGTATGTAAATGTAAATACTTTGGCGTATGACATATGCATGTATTTATATGCATAGATACATATACATATATTTGTAGCTAAATTAGCAAAGATTCATACATATGTGTGAATATTCTCGCAAAATCTGTTGTCTTTGTAAGCCGCAGCAAATTTTTTTTGGTAATTAAGAGTCCAATGATCTTTGACTACATTTGATTTTACATGTTCACGCAAGCGAGCAACTATAGAATAAAATATTATTATAATTTAATATTATTATTTTTAATATATATATATTTTTAATATATATATATTTTTTTAAATATTTTATTAATTTTTTTATTTTATATATTTTTTTTATTTATTTTATTTATATACATATATTTTATTAATTTAAATTTTATTTTTTTAATATTAAATATAATTCCCCAAAAATACTTTATGCTATTTTTAACATTTTTTTTGCAGATTTTCAATTTTACATTTTCGCAGAATTTATTTTTTGGCAACAGCTTTATTTTTTGGCAAATAGCTTTTTTTTTTGTGTCGTGCTTTTTTTTTGCGATTAGTGCGAGGTTCTTGTCTTTGCTGATCTTATACGACATGTAAGCTTAATAATTTATTACACAGCATTATTATCTGTGTGAGAAACCACAACAATTGATCATAAGACTGATTAAACCAATTCCCTTCAACTATATAATTCTGAATGCCTATTATGATATTTTGTATATAGCTAACCTAAAGGGCAATTGATGTAACCTGCAGCATGCAACCTGCTGCTATATTTCAGCTGCTGTTGCTCCCCCTTCATATTGCCACTGCCACTGACTTGCAACATGTTTCCCAAATTGCGTTACAACACAACTGGCAACAGTCCTTTCTTATTTCTTATTTCTATTTTTTATTTTTTTTTTTTGTTTTTCCGTCCTTCTTCGCATCGTGTGACTTTTTCATGTGATTCTTTATTCTCTCTTCATCATCAAATCAAAAAGTTAACTTTTCCCAGGGTTTTTGCCGAGTCGCATCCCGCATCATGTGTGCTGCCTTTCTACGTGTGTGTGTGTGTGTGTGTGTGTATGTGTATCCTGTTGCTTGCGTCCTGCACGCATAGAGTAATACCTATACATATAATGAAACTCCTCCGCTTATGTCGCCCCTGCAACAGAAGCAGCAATCAATTTGTGCATTCGCTTTGGTTTTTCTCAACTCTCTTTGTCTCTCACTAGCTCTGTCTCTTTTTGTCTCCCCTTCGTTTATCCTTTAGTTCTCTCTACTATGTGTGTGCCATAATTTCTCGTCATTCTTTCAGATTTTCTCTATTGTTACCATGTTTCTATTGGTGTTACTTGGGTTATTGAACTATTGATTTTATATATGTTGCACAGGTGATCAGATTGTAAAATTTTGATTTGCGACAAGTGATAGTTTTGGTAATGTTTCTGCTGTAATCGCATTAAATTAAATCCTTTGCCCGGCAAAGTTCTTTAGCAGTTAATTTCCAAAGGTGTTTAGAATCAGAATTTTCCTGTTCAATCTTAGTAAATCGCATTTTTTACACATTTAAGAAGATTTTACAGGTGCATATTATATTTATTGCTTGCTTAGTAGTCACTATCATAGCTTAGTTAGTAACTTGTGTAGTTAGTAGCTGCATTTCATCTACTATTCATAGCATTGTCATGTTTATAAACAAAGATCTTCACGTACTTTATAGACATATGTATGTCTCTATGGTTCTACCTGTCTTCTTTGGGATCCCTTACAAATATTTCAGTTTATTTAAGAAATTTTCACACATATTTCATTTGCCGCTGCCAACTACTAAGTCAACAATTGCACGGCAGGTATTGCAACAACAACAGTAACAGCAATGTTTCACTGTTTGGTCAAGAAACGTGAAAATTCTTTAAGGCCTAAATAAAAGTCTTATGCTGCTGTTGCTGCTGCTGCTATTGCTGCATTTCAACAGGCGCAAATTATTTTGACAAGTGGCCGAAAAATTGTCTTGCATTGTTCACAAAATATCTCTGTATGCACAGTGTCAAATAGAAGAAGATGAAGCAGCAACAGCAGCAGCAACAGCAGTCGAAGTAACAATAACAACAAGAGGGCAAAGATGCTAAGGCTGATTTTGAGTGGCAGCGGCTATTAAAGAAATAAAATAAAAATAAAAAAAATGTCCCAAGACTCGATTTGAGTGGCCTGAGAGACACAACGTCTGCAACTATTGAATAAATATTGCAGCACATTAATTACAATTCGAGTGCCACACACACGCACACACATTCATACGTTCACATACACACATTAATAATTACCTATGACATTTGATCAATGTCAATTGCATTGCAATTAAAATTAATTGCCAAATCAAGCCAAAAATATAATTGCGTGCTCTCTCTGTCACTCTTGTTTAGTTACTGCTGCTCCAATTCGCTTCCTTGCTTTGTTAAGTCAAACGCGCATTTTCGTGCTCTCACTCTGTCACTCTTATTTTAACTCAACGCAGCGTCTCTCTGCTGTTTTACATTGCTCTGCAAATAAAATAAATTGCAAGGGCAAGCAGAGAACGCATTTACATTATGAGAGCGCAACCTTTCTCTTTTTGTAACTTGCTCGCCGCTGCGTCAAGTCACTGCGTAACGCAAAAAAGAGCAGAGCCAAGTGTCAAATAAGAAGAAAAATTTTAAGTGTTCAAGCAAGCAAGCAAAAAACTTAACTCTAACATAATATTAATATCAATTATTTTCATAGTCATTTTGTGTGTGTGTGTGTACTGTGTGCATTTGGTACAGTACACACTCAATGCAGTGTGTATATGTTTTTTTTTCGGCTTGCATAGCCGGAAATCGCCAGCAATTGCACGTTTCGTCTGTTGTCTCTATGCGTGTCTTCTAAAATGTGTATTTCTATTTTTTTTTTGGAAATGCGGCAACAACAACAAAAACAAAAATGACGAGAACAACATTTGCTGCGACTGTAGAATAACAAATAATTAGCATTAACCACGCAATTGAGTGCAGCAGCGGCAGCGACAGCGACAGCAGCGGCTGCATTGACATCAGCAACGAAAGCCGAAAATGTTGACAGCGAAAACAGCGACAGCGGCAGAGACGTCGACGCGTCGATTCGAGTGCAATGTGCACACGCATACAAACGCAGTTATGCACACACACACACAGACGTACATGTATGTATGCTCGCTACGACGAAGACGTAGAAAACAGACGTGGCCGCCAATCAAGCAAACAAAAACAACAGCAGAAACAGAAACAGCAACAGCAACAGTAAAGGCAACAGAGGAGATAATACATTTTTGGAAATGTCAACAAAACGAAGAACGAAAAACAAATTGTGTAAAACTAAGCGAATGAAGTAGCAAGAGAATGAAAATGAGTGAAAGAGAGGGCGAGAGATATATAGACTATGCGCTATAATGAGACAGAGACAGCAAGTGAAGCCAGCTCCATGCAATAGCTGTAGCTCCAGCTAGAAACGTGGGCGCTGACTTTGCTGCTGCCGCTGTTGCTGCTGCTGCTCTGCTGACTTTGCCTGCATGATCACGCAGCGACGCCATCTTGGAGCTGTTTTTAATACGAAAGGGCAATTGGTAAAAAGGCAAATACACAAATACGCACAAGCAGTTGTTGTTGTTGGTGCCGCATGTGGTGCGATGGCGGCCCTACGCCAACATAAAGCGAAGTTTATTGTTTGCATGGTGCATGTGGCACGTCGCACCAAGCTGTGAGGGGCATTCAAATGACACTCTGCAATTGCATAATTATCAGCAATTGTCAGCAAATGCAGCGTGTACACTGCTGGCCAGAAAAATAGAATACCTTATGAGAAACTTTAAAAATCTTTACAATACTCAAGTTTTATTTATTTATTTATATGATTAATGATTAAAGTTATTATGTGTAAGCATCTAAATTAGGCAACTGCTTGGAGATTTAATTAAAAATAAATTATACAGTAGTGGCTACATAATTAGAAACATCATAAATAATAATCGTTAGTAATTTTCTCTTTAATTTTAAAATAGAATACAAATTTTTTCACATTTTCATTTATTTATTTAATTAAAAAATAATATAAAATGTTTGTATATGTGTATGTGTGTATGTATTCATGCAACATAATTGCCTTAGAAATTGCAGCATATTAATTTCAGATGCGTTCACTGTACTCCACATAATGTCGCTTATTGCCTGTGTCTAATTTACCCACAAAAGGTCAACAAGTCATAACAAAGCTGATGATGAGTGTCTGTGTGAGAGAGAGAGAGAAAGATATGGTGAGAAGATCTGCTGCTGACTGACACACGTCCAGACTCAGGTCCTGCTTCAGGTCGAGGTCGAGGTCCAGCCAAAATTATGATCCTGCAAATAAAAAGAAGGACAAATGAAAGTGAAACGCTTATCAATAGGGTCCGAAATCTTTAAATTCGAGCCTCGAGGACAAAAAAAAAAGAAATAGAAAACACAAAAGGCGAGCGAGCATGTAGCGAACGACTGACACACGCAACAGAAGAACAAGAAGAAGAAGATGAAGAAGAGGCAACATCAGCAGTTAATGTAGGGGGAGAAATATTAGATGCAACAGCACAAGCATAACAAGAAGAACAATAACAAAAAGAAGAAGAAGAAAAGTAAAGAATGGCACACTAAAATGTGACAATTTCAAACATATTTCAAGTCAAATATACACAAAAAAAAAAAAACTCTAAAAACTGCCAGACTATCCTTTTGTAATAGGATCCTTTGCTGTCAGATCCTTCTTGCGCGTGTGAAGCGCGACGAGTGCGCGTTTTTTTTTCTTTTTCTGCTTCATTTTTTTTGGTCGCACTTTATATTATTGTTGTTGTTGTAGTTGTTGTTTATGGTGGTGTCGCTGTCGCGAGAAAATACCCAAAAAAAATTAAAATACTCATAGCGAAATGTATCCCATGCTCTCGTCTCTGTCCCCGTCCCCTTCCCCCCGTCTTCGTCTTCACCCTCGCGCATATTGTCCGTGCCCTTATTTTAAATGTCTGTTGTGTGTTTTCTGGTTTCTGGTCTCTACCAAGTGTACGGGTCGCCAACTATGGCGTCTAATTTATGCCAAATTTGAGAACATACAGCGATAGGATCATATGCACATGTTTGTTTGTCTGCACTGAGAGAAATTTAAGATATTTATGCTGGAAATTAACTTGGAAATATTATTTGTAGACTTCAGAACTAAAAACTATTCAAAATTATCTTAAAAATAAGCTTAAAATATTATAAAATAAGTTTCAAATTAATTGAATATACTTGGCTAGAAAAGAACCCTATTTTCCAGCTGAGATAAGTAGAGGAAATCTAATAAATATTTGTGCTATTTTTTCTCTCTTTCCAATGCAAATTTCAAACGAAGTAAATCTGATAAGCTTTGCTGATATTTTCCTTGACGTCTTTGCTAGGTATACAAAAAAAAAAAAAACAAAAAAAAATAGAAACGTTCGCCATGCCACAAAAAAAAATACGCAGATTCTAGCCTCAGGGTTGTCATTCTATTTCCTGTTTTTGTCATAGTTGTTGTTGTTGCTACACTTTCCCGCTTTGCAGTTCAACTTTGGCTTCAACCCTCAAGAACAGGTCGACAAAAAAAAAAACTGAAAAAAATTTGCATGCTGCCGCTGCAAAATTACAAGATACAGGGCCAAAAAAATACTCACAACATGCCACACGTGACGCACTCTATATTTACGCGTAGTAATGTCTTTGCAATGTACAACAGAAGTGAAAGAGAGAGTGTATAATATGAGGTAAGAGGTAGACGGGCGGGAGGAGGGGAGAAATATAGTCTACAGAGGGGAGGTTAGTGCTATTTTTTGGGGTGTTTCGATAAGTACTTTACGAGACACAACCCTCGTTTTGCGGATTTTTTTATGGTTTTGCTCAAAACGTAACTAGCAGAAGGTGAAGAAGAAGCAGAAGCAGGAGCACCAAAAAAAAAGGAAGGCAACATCAAAGTTCATATTTTTTTTTTTCCAAAATTCGCTGCTGGGTGGTAGCGTTCAAGCGTTAAAAATAGCAACCAATATGCCATGAGTACAGGGGTTGCTCTATACTCCCTCCCATACAGGATTCCTGGTTGTCCTTTAATTTCATTTCCATTCCCTGCTGCCATTCCAATTTCACTTTCCCTGTTTCCTATTTTTGTTTTTCCGCATATAATTTCGCCTTGCAATTGGCTGTTGTTGCAATTTTTATTGCAATAATTTTTTTTTCGTTTGACTTTTTTGGCAAATCGCATTGGCGATTTTGCAATATTTGTGCAGGGTTGCAAGTAGAATATAGTAGTAGCATATAGGCACAGTGGTTGCAAGCATCAATGGGAGGAGCAAAGCCATTGCGAAAACTTGCAAAAGTAAATAAAGAATAATGGCGAATTTTTTTCTTTGGATGAAAGTTTCTAGAGTGAGAAATTTGTAAGGAAAACTATGATATATAGGAACTATAGCAAAATACTATTGTATGAATAATTAAATAGCTAAATTCCAGAGCTTTATAATTGTGAGCAAATAGCAAAAAACAAAGAACCGGCACAAGTTTTTTTAGTTTCCAGTTTTTCTTGCTCGAAGAAATCGCGTAAACTATTGTAAAATAATACTAAAACTACAACAAAAATGTATGAATCTCAATGAGGAAAAATCTTATTTAATATAAAGTATAGTTTTTCACTTTTACGATAGCCTTGGCGATAGTTTACATATATCGTATTGCACTTTCCTTTTGCTTTATATAAAGTACGTTACTTTCACCTTAAGTCTTAAGGATCAAACCAAAACAAATACTTAATTCATTTGCATAATATTTGTGAATGTTTTGTTGCTTTCCCCTCCCTCCCCTTCTTAAAGATCAAAAGGATTGAAAGAAATATGCAAATTTTTATAAATCAATCGAGAACTAAATGAAAATCGATCAAAATTGATTTGTTGCCCGGTGCGCATTGCAAAATGCAAACAAAATTGTGAAGAAGACAAAGTTAAAGCCAATGCCGACGATGCCTGCATCCTGACATCCTGCAGTAATATAAAGTGAGCAATATTATGTGTCGAAGGTCCTACACTCAAAAGTAGAGTTGAGCGTGAGAAAGTCGTTCTCACTGTCGTCGTTGTCGTAGTAGTCCTCGTTATTATTTTGCACGCATAATTTACATAATTTTGCCTAGCCAAAAACAACATTTTCTAAACAAGAAAATAAATTTTCCTTCAATGCGAATGCAATGCCAAGCCAACATGTGTGTGTGTGTGTGTGTGTTATGCAAATTAGTTAAGAATCATTATGCATGTTGTCCTCTTTCAACCCCTCATATGAACAGCTGAGATGTGCGAGCAAGAGAGAGAGAGAGAGAGAGAGAGATGGTCTTTGAGCTGTTGCTCACTCCTGCTGGCGCCGTCGATCCTTAAGGCTCTGACTGTGTCCACTGTGCGCATAATTAACCCCTGCCGTGTGTTTGTCTCTTGCATTTTCTTTACTTTTTGCCTGCTTTTCTTCCCTTCTGCTGTGTGTTCACATTTTCATTTTCACTTTCGCTTTTGCAGTTTTAGTTTTCTTTTCTTTTTTTGCAAGTCTTCTTTCTGCACCTTATGCAAATTAGTTGCATCTTCATGGGCGCTACGAAAGGTAACCCTTTCTATATATTCTTTTACTTCTACTTCTACTTCTTCCTCTTCTTGTTGTTGTTGTTCTTGCTGTTTTGCTAAATGAAAATGGAAATTGAAAATTTCTTATGCAAATTTTTTATTTTTTTTTTGTGTGAGAGATCTGCATGATCTTCGCTCTAATTTCATACAGAGAAAGAGATGCGTCGCATATTGAATCTTTTTGCGGTGTCAGGTACTGAATATGTTAAGGAGCGTGAGAAACACTTTGAAATTTGCATAAATATACGTGAAAAATTCGCTTCAAAATACGTGACGTGACAGATGAAGCAAACAGATGATGCAAAGGATGCATGTTATTGCAGTTTTCCTTTTCTTTTATATATATGTATATATTTTCTTTATCATGTCAATGAGTTTGCATGCTAAAAACTTTATTAGAAATATTAAAAAACAATAAAAATGAAATGAAAGTAGAAGAAAATTAAGTTTATATATACTTAGCATCCACCGCTGGCTAATTCATTGCTGTTATCTTCACTATCGCTGCTGGAGCTATCACTAGAGCTATCACTGCCGCTGCTGCTGCTGCTGCTGCCGCTACCGTTTCTGCTGCGGCTACTGCTGCTCCGGCTACTTCTACTGCTGCTGCTACCGCTGCTGCTGCTGCTGCCACTGCTGCTGCTACCGCTGCTACTGCTACTGCTACTGCTGCTACTACTACTGCTGCTGCTACTGCTACTGCTGCCACTGTCACTACTGTTGCTGCTTAAGCTACTACTGCTATTGCCATCCTTCTCAGCAGCATCTGCATTATTGCCAGCACCACCAGCACCACCTCGATTTCTCTGTTGTGAGCCACTTGTAGATTTGTTGCTACCACGCCGTTTATCAGCTGGCGTTGAGTAACGTGCACGTTTCCTTGCCGGCGCATTTGAACGTATACGTATGCGATTTGTAAGCTTCCGACGATTACCCTTCAGCACTTGATTAATATTCTGTAATCGCATCTCAAGTGAACGTTGCAAATCTTCCTTTTCTGCTGGTTTCATTTTACGTAAATTGAGCTTTGTATGCGGATACATTGCCTTCTTCATCATATGCAATGTAGCAGGACTAAAGTTTTTAATATCAAACCATTGTAATTCACTATGTTCCGTGGATACATCCTCAGTTTGTGCTATAATATGCATTATTTCGATCTTAATGCCTAGTGGTAACATTATAAATTGTTGCTGTATGGCACGACGTTCAGCATCGGTGACAACATTTGTATCTTTGCTAGGTGATAATCTGTCTAGTTGATCAATAACTGATAGATGTTCCTGTTGTCGCATTAAACGACTTTTACGCTGTTCCGCTTGTTGTTGCATATTTGTAATTCTAGCAACATCCAATTTTTCGCGTAAACGATTAAGTGTTGCATCAATACCATGAACTAAACTTGTACTCCAATTTTCACCATCAGCTTCATGTTGTTCCACAGATTTAGTGCCAACAGCACGTAATAATTGATTAAGTTCCTTATTTTTATATTGTTTCGTTACTTTTTCCATGGATTGATTAAATGTTTGTTCAAAAATTCGTTTCGTTTGTCCGTGATATTGTACAAAGATATCATCGACATTTTCATGAAATTCATCAGAATTTTTGAAACTATGTTTAGTTAACATTTTGGAGATTGTTGTAAATTTCTCTTTGAAACATTCTTTAAAATCACTATCGAATGTTTCACCAAAAAAGCTACGCAATTTACGTAATTCATCACGACATAAACGTTCATCAGGTGCTGCAATACGTGGATTGGAGCGTGGACTACGACGTCCCTGTGAATCTTTTGGACAAACATATTCATCACCTGGTGGCATTTTTAACATGACTTTATCAAAGAATTTCTCAATCTTGACGCCATTGCGATGGACCATCGTTACAGGTAAATTGAATTTATAACAATTATTTAAAATTTGACGAAAATCTGTTATTAATTCATCAGCTTTATGATAATAAAGATTTTCGACACGCATTTTAATTGTATTTAAATCCATTGGATTATTGATTGCAGCATAATATGTTGGCACATTTAAATCCTTGGTGTCCACAGGATTTAAAAATTCAAAAGCGAAACGTCGCTTAATTAATTCATCGATTAAATTTTTCTTTAGATAAACTATTCGATTTGTACTCTGGCCAATTTCATCAGTCAGTGGACAGACTTCAGGTTGAACACGATCCGGTAGCTTTAATGTAACCATCAGCGCCTTCGAAGAAGGAAGAAGAAGAATATGAAAAAAACAAATTTCATTGCCATTTCATGCTCTTGCTCTCCCTTCCCCCCCACATCTCAACATTCTCAACTCACCATTGCGAAAAGATTTTATATTAATTTATTTATTTTTAAAGGTTTTTTTTTATTTAATTTATTATATTTTTATTTATTTTATTTTTAATTATTATATTTGTATTTTATTTAATTTTTATTTATTTTATTTTTAGTTTATTTTATTTTTATTTTTGCAGCTTAAAAACACACAGAAAAAATTCAATTTTTCTCCTCAATTTCCACTTTTCAACTGACGGCTCTTTGCCTTCTATTTTAGTTTTCTCTAAAATTTTTGGTAAAATTTTTGACAAGTTTTTCAATTGTTGCTTCGTTTTGCTGTTGCACTGTTGTATAAACGATACTCCACATGCTGCAGTGTTGTATAATAAAAGTGCGCAAAATTTGTTGATTTGACAGTCGATTGGAAATTGGATATGGGAAATACTAAATGGTAAATAATAAATGGGGAGGCAGAAAATTGACTCGATGCTTGTGTTTATGGTATATAAATAGATCGTGAAACTACGCGATGGCGGGGCACAATAGATAGAAAACTTCAAAGCGGCAGTAAACCACCCGCCGATATACCCAGCAGCCTAACAGCCCAACAGCCGAATAGCGTAACCGCCTACTCCGCCCACTTGTCTCCAGCCGCCCTTGTCTAATATAAAATATATTTTGCACCACTTCACACGCAGCTTGTCTCTTGTTCTCTTCTCCAAGCTCCCCCTACCCTCTTTCGTTCTTTCTCTCTCTCTCTCTCTCTCTCTGTTCTCATGCGGCAATGGGACATAAAAACTGTTTTTTGCAATTTACATGAAACATTTTTATCATCCTGCCCCTGTCAATGCCCCTGCCCATAGTCACCTTGCTGTACTCGCGTGGCACATCCACATCCATATATCCTGTTAGCCGACCAGGAGTAAAACAACAACATGCTTTTCCTATTTACATATACACGCACACACACTAACACACACATACGCATACACGTGCACTGTTTGAGGACTTCTCCAACTCCAAGCAGACCATAGCAGGCCTATGCTAGAGCATGGCACATATCCAGGCCATTTTCAGCCCAATCTTGTTCCCTTCCCCCTCTACTCCTCTCTTCATCATCAGCTCATCTGCAGCCCATATCCGAGTACAGTACATTGTTGCCTTGTTGCGTCTTTTTGCGACACTTAATTACACACGCATACGCTTCATTCCACTTTGCTAGTGGTTGAGTCTTCTTCTTTCGCTGCCCCTTCACCTTTCACCCTATAAATGAGAAGCTTCCTACCACTGGCTTATGCTGCGTGTAATACAGATTCTGATTTTCGCTTGGTGTCAAAATGAGCTTAAACAATGAATTTTCTTTTACAATTTTCTGCAAGCTGCTAAAAATTCTAAATATAAATCAAAATTATTGCAGAGCTACTTTACTTAGAGTGAGACTATGGCATAAATTTACTATTATTATATTTTTATATTTATTTTTATTATATTTTTTTTTGCACTTTTTCAAATTTTTTAAAAATTTTTAATAATAAATTTCTAATTTATTTATTTTTTTATTATATCAAATATTAAATATTTAATGAAAACTTTTTTATTTTAAATATTCTAAAAGTTATACAATAAATTTTTAGATATTTTTTTTTTTATAAACTTTTGCTATTTATTACTAATTAATTTGTTTTTTATTTTATGAATATTTAATTATTATAAGTAATATTTATTTTAAATATTCTAAAAGAAAAAAATAGTAAAATTTTAAGTGCATATTACATTTTATTTGTTTTTATTTAAATATGAAATATATAAAATTCATATTTAAATTAATTAAAATTTGTATTTAAAATTGTAAAACGTATTTAAAAAAAAATTAAAAATTATTAGTAAAATTTTTCAAATATTAGCAATATTTTAATTTTAAATCTGTCTAAAATATAAAAAAAAATTAAATACAACATTTTATTAACTTCACATTTTAAAATATTAAAAATATTTAAATTTTATATTATATTTATATATTTAAATTTAAAATATTTAAAAATTAAATACAACATTTTAATAATTTAATTTGAATTATTAAAAAAATATATATGTATTTTAATTATATTTATATATATTTATTATATTTAAAATTTATCATATATAAAATTTTATTATTTTTATTTTAATTATTATTTTTACTATTTTATGATATTTATTTTAATTATTATTATTTTTATTATTTTTTTTGTTTCATTTTTATAGCCACTTTTAGCTGTCTATTCTTATAGAAGTAGCCATAAAATAGAAATAGAACAAGAAGAAACACATGTGCCATAATTTCATGCTGTGCCGACGACAAGTGCATAAGGCCAATAACAATGAGTACAGTCTTACCTTGCACAGCCTGCAAATTTGTTGCTCTTTAGAGTCACAATTGCCGGATGAGGTAACACACACACACACACACACACACACATAGAGACATACAGATGTATACTTAAGTCGCCGATGCAATCAGAAATGCCAACAACGTATCTTTGCGACAGGTAAAACTATTCTCAGCTCTTCATCCCTCCGCCCCCCACTCTACTGTGAAAGGTGTCAATGTTGCCTTATCATTGCAGTCCTCTGGCTAGAAATAGTAAGAGAGAGAAAGGGAGAGGGAGAATTGTGTCTGCGTCCTGTCGATCCCGCAACTACTCCGCCAACAACACAAAACTCAACTCTGACCCTGACCCTGACCCTGATGCATGTCTTTCTTCGTTCTTCTTCTTCTTTCTTCTCTTTTTTTATCTTTTTGACGGCGATTAATGCGAATAAATTTTATAGTCGAAAATGGGAAAATTGAGAAAAAAAAATGGTAAAGAAAATGTGCGTACACTTGCAATGTTTCTTTTGTCGTCCTTTTCCATCATCGTCGCGCCGCATCGCATCGCATCTCGTCGTGTTTTTTTTTTCTTTTTTTGCGTCCCTTTTTCTATTTTTTTTGTCTGCGTTTTGACTTTTTTGTTGCCTGAAATGTGACTTTTTGTGTTATTTTTAGTGTGTTTTTCTCTTTTCTTTCTTTTTTTTTTTAGTTCGTGTTGTTGTTGTTGTTGTTGCCACGGCACCTGCAACGTCGACGCGTTCTTAGTTCTTTCCGTTGTCTGTGCATTGCGCGATCTTGCGATCTTGCTACACGCTGAGAAAAAAAATTGTGTGGCTGTAAAAGAAAAAAAAAACGTTTTTTATTTTTAATTTTTACTGTAGACTAAAGTTGCTTTTATTTTAAAAATTGTTAAATAAATTTTTAAAATATTTAATTTATAATTATTTTTTAAATTTTTTATTAATTTTTTTTTTTTATTTTCAATTTAATTTTTTTTTTATAATTATAATTTTTTTTTAATTTTTTTTTATTACTTTTAATTTTTTTCATTATTTTCAATTTTTGTTTAATATTTTTAATTTTTTTTATTATTTAAAATTTTTTTTATCAAATTTAATTTAATAAAAATTTCAGAAAAATTTGCTAAATTTACTTTTAATTATTTCGACTTATTTTATATTAAATTTTGCTTATTTTTATGCATTTTTTAATTATTGATAAATAATTAAATTTTAATTTTCTTTCATTTTCAATAAATTTCTCTCAGTGTATACTATAGCTGACTGGCGCTGACTCAGCATCCCGCATTGACAGCAGACTATGTTTATCCCCTACCCCCAAACATTAGACAGGGCTCAAAACAGATCGACAATTGGACAGGTACAGGCTGCACTATGCATGTTGCACACTATGCACACTGCGCACTGCTCGTTGTCCTATTAAAACTGGTTTACTATCTACCCCGCCCCTCTCTCCCCCCCAACCAATAAATATTTCCCCTACGTATTTTGCCGCAGGTTGCACTTAGTGTATTGTTTGGCGATGTGTTAACCTTAAGCGATTTCTTAGCTGATTTCTTCGCCGCTGTCAGTTGAATCTTTTGTTTATCCTGTGACTTTTAGGTTTTTCTTTTCTTTTCATTTTTTTTTTTTTTTCTTATGATCCTTGATTTTGATATAAAATATAAATATGCCATATATTTGGTATAGAGATATATGTATATAAAAATATGTCTGTACGTGTATGACCGATCATCATTGTGCTAGGACAATAGCTTTAAAAACTGTGGGAACGCCGCGAATCCTGCGTTGCATTTTGATTGCGATCAGCGTACGCAGCGTGTAACAACGAAAAATGATGCAGGTTTCATTTAGTTGCAGCAGGCATTTTTATGCACTGTGGGATATTCTCTAAGGGGCAGACGTAGCTACGCCAGAATTTTGCTTAATTGATCATGTCTTGGGAGTATTATTGAATATTGAATATTATTATAGTAGCTCTCTCTCTCTATCTTTCTATCTCTCTTCCACAGCACATAAACATACGCGCAGTTTTATGGCTTGGCTTCCGGAATGGCGGCGAAAAAAAAAAGCTAAACGCCGGCAATTATTTGCGGCAATGAGTGGGAGGCGGAATCGTTGGCAGTTGGAGTGAAAGGTAGGAAAGGTGCAGAGTGTCAGAGGAAGCGAAGAGAAGGGAGAGAAGTACGACAACGATGAGCAATGAGCGATGTGTTCACGACCCCGCTGCATTCTCTGCATTTGTGTCTAGTTGTACAGTGAAGACACGCTACGGCAAACTTAAATGAAATTCTTGAATTACAGTTGTTAATAGAAATTTTCTTTTTTTTTTTTTTTAAATTAAAAATATAAATATAAACTATTAATTTTTATTAAATTAGTTTTATTGTATAATATAATTTGAAATATAAAAATAAATATAAAAAATAAATATTAAAAATGAAAATAAATATAAAAATTAAAATAAAAATAAAAAAAATAAATATAATCAAAAAAATAAATATAAATTTATAAAATAAAAATAAATATAAAAAATAAAAATAAATATAAAAAATAAAAATACATATAAAAATTAAAATAATCAAAAAAATAAAAATAAATATAAAAAATAAAAATACGTATAAAAATCAAATAATCAAAAAAATAAATATAAAAAATAAAAAATAAATGTAAAAAATAAAAATAAATATAAAAAATTAATAAATCAAAAATACTTTATTTATTAAAAAAAATGTTGTATTTGATTTTTAAATAATTTTTATTTACAATTTTCTTTGTAAATCTACAATTTATATTGGATAAATATTTAAAAAAAATTTTTATTAATAAAAAACATGTCTGAAATATTTGTTACATATACAAAAATAAAAAATTGTATAAAATGTATAAGCATAAAGCATTTATCCGTATGTACTTGCATATCAGTTCAGCACATTTATATTAGCGAGTATTTACTGTAATCGTAGGCATAAATAAATGCATTGCGCATTGCGAGTCACGAGCCGCGAGCCGCGAGCCGCTAGCCGCTAGTTGCGAGTCGCTAGTAGCTAGTCGCTTGCTAGCAAAGTCAATGACCCAAAGCTATACTTGAATCTAATGCCGAAAAAATATAGGCTGGGCAAAAGAGGGGAAATAGACGGAGGTGTGGCTGTTAATGATAAATATGCAGCAAAACATGGACAGTCGAAAAAAAAATAAAAATGTTGCAATTGCAATTCAACAACAAGAGAAAAGAGAAATAAAAGGCAAAGAATTCTGATGCCATGCGATGCGATGCGAAGCGAAATGATGGGCGCCCGCATCTTGTTCAATAAAAGAAATTGATTGGAGAAATTGTAAAAATAAATTTGTTATGTGTGAGCATAGCGCATAGAGCATTGTGACAAGCGGTAGGTGGTGTAGGTTTAACGATGGGAGACATTGCATTGCGCATGCGACGCTGCATTGTGAAAGCGCCACAATTAAATAGCAAACAAATTTCTGCCAATTATTTGACATTAATTATGAAGTTAAAGAAAAATCTCAATGAGATGGCGATGGCAATGAGGGTCAAGCCCGCTTGAGAACTATGAGAATTGAGAATTGTGAATTGAAATGAATAAAAAAAAGGGTTCACACTCTCTCTACTATCTCTCTCTATCTCACTTTCTCTATCTATGTCTGCATCTTCACTGTATTTACCTTTGAGCAATGTCCTGTCAACAATGACAAGATGCTGGTGCTATCAAATCGCACTGCGAACGAAAAAGGTTTTTTGCATTTTTTTTTTTTCAATTTTCTAATTTTCTAATTTTCAGAATTTTTTTTTATTTTCCCAAACTAATTTGAAATGTTTTTTGTTTTTTTTTTTGAGGCTCATCTGCATTTGTGTATAAATCTGTCAAGCGTTTGCCTTTTGTGCTAAGCGCTAAAATAAAAAAAAAAACCTTAATAACAAAACCCACGAAAATACATAAATGCCAGAAAAGTCATTGACTTTGTCTATGTAAAAGCAGAAGAAGAAGAAGCAGCAGAAGAAGAAGTAGCAGCCATAGGTATCTGCATCTTGACGCCGCCTATGAGGTGCAATGGCCGGTGACGGTGACGATGACGTTGACGTTGCCACCGCCACCGCCACTGCCACTGCCGGCCCAAAACGCCAATCGACCAAGACGAAGACGAAGACGAAAACATTCTGCTGCATTTCCCCCCTACCACACACCGTGCCCTGCCTTAACTTTTGCTGCTGCTCCCGCAGTTTTAGAGCAAGTTTTGCGTCGCGGCCTCTGTCAGGCAATTAAGCCATGAGAGTTGAATCTTTGTGGCAACAGTAACAGCAACAGCAACAGCAACTGAGGCTTGGCCATTGCAATCAAAGAAGGTCCGAAGAAAGCAAAAACCTCAAAATGAAACATTTTTCAAAAAAAAAAAAACAAAATAACAAAACAGAAGAAAAACGCATTTAAACGAAGCAAAGATCGAGTTTAATGCACAAAGCGCTGCACGAATGAAAGAAAACAAAATCTTGTTGCGACTGCTGCTACCTGTCCCAGTCTCTAAGCATCAAGATCGTTTGTTTTTTTTTTTACGGGCCCCAAGCCAAAATGTATAAAAAAAGAGGCTGTGGCAGACGCAAAAAACAACAAAAAAAAAACAAAAGAAAGAGATGAAAAATAAAAAAAAAAAACAATCATCAAGCGTTGAACGAGTCGTGAAAATGTTTTTCTAAAGTCAACGTTGGCAGCGACAGTGACGGCAACGGCAACGGCGACAGCGCAGCGTCTCGCAGAGATTTCGTATCTGGGATTACACATTTAATGCATTTGGCTTGACCCGACCTCAGCGACAACAACAACAACAACGACGACGACGACAACAACGATGACGATGACGACCGAACCCTTCGATTAGTGTTGCGCCAAAAGGAAATTGATATGAATATTACAGTAAGACTTGCCTAAGTGAAAATAACAGACTACTTCTTAACATTTGATAATGATTATACCTAAAAAATATGTTTAAAACAAAACACTTGAGAAACACTTTAAATTGTAAGACAGCTAGAAATTACTTAGATTATGTCTAAGTATTTAGAAAATTTGACTAATGTTTTTTAGTACTTTTTAAATACTTTAAATTATATCAAAATTTATTATCTATTTCTCACTGTGCATAACTATTTTCAATTAGTCAAGTTTCACTGTATTCTGATTGTCAACTTGTAGGCGTTTGTAAGATGTAAGAAGAGTTCTACTCCCAAAACCCTAATCCATTCTATTTCGTCTTCTCCTGCTGCTGCCGCCTCTGCTGCTGTTGCTGCTGCTGCTGATCTTGCCTTTTGGCGGCGGTTTTCGATCTGCAGCGCAAGATAAACTCTTGATGTAAACCTGTTTTTATGGCCAAAAAGAAAAAAAACGAACGAACAATGAAAATCAAAATGCATAAACGTAAATCTAACAGCAGGTAGTCCACGATCATAGTGTTACCTGTACTAGATATTGCTCAAAGATGGCGACACGCAACATTATTAAATTCAACTAAGAATTCACAGATCTGACTTTGGTTTTTGGTCAACAACAATGCGTCGTAGACATTGAAGAAGAAGTAAAAGTAGTTGAAAAATTGTCAAGTTAATTATGAAAAATCTTCAACTGAAAATAAATTCAATTTCTCAATTTACCAAAATATTCTGCACTCAAATTACATTTATCTGATGCGCAATTGTTTGCTGAGGTTTATGCAACAAAAGATTCTCTATGAATTTTGGAGGCATATGTATATTACATTTACCTTGCGCTGCGTGGGCGATCCTCTTGCATTGTGTTATTATTATTATTGTGAAAAGGGTAAATAAAGGGTTGCAACTAGCAGACTTCAAGATCAATGGTAAACAATAGCGAACTGGGGATATGATCGCATCACTGACTGACTGATTGACTGTCTGTCTGTCTGTCTATCTTTATATAGAGATGGATAACTAAAGCATTTGCATCTAAGCTGCCTATGTGAAGGTGTATGTGTGTATCGCATGTATCGCAGTCTCTTTCTCAGTCTCAGTATCAGTTCCCTTCGACAGAGTGTGTGAAAATTGCATTTTCATTGCAAACCAGCAGCATTCATTCATTGCCATTGGCAATTTTCATCAAAATTTTTCTCAATTGAATTTTCCGCTTTTTAGCTGCAATGCGCGTCTGCGCTGCGCTGCGTTGCGCTGCGCTAAATTGATGAAGCTGCGGGTCAAAGGTCTGCCGCTCAAGATAAAAACTTGACAATTGGCAAAAGCGGGCGATCCTCGTTTTTTTTATTTATTTTTATTTTTCTTTTCATCTATTTTCCTATTTTTTTTTTTTTTTGCGCATTGTTATAAAATTTTATTTGTAATTTATTGTTGATAAATTATTTGATAAGCGCGCAAAACTGTTAATTAATAAGGAAAATATTTCTATGTTTGTGTATGTTTTTTTATGTGTTTGTGTGTTGAGGCGAAAGCTGTAAACGAGTTTTTCACAAATTCCATAAACCACAACACATCAACCTTCTCCCCCCACCCCAAAACCCAATAGCACAGTCCAATGCCAACCCCCACGCCAACAAGCGAACCCGTTCGTGCAGCTTAAAAATACAAAAATACAAAAAAATATTTGTAATTTCATAAATATAATTTTTGTTATTTTTTTAGGTTTTTTATTTTTTTGTTTTTCGTATCCGTCATTGCTTCAGCGTGTTTTTTCAGTGCATCAATACCAGCGTATAAACACACTTATCGCAAAACAACAACAGCAGCAGCCGCAATAACAGCAACAGCAACAGCAACAACAGCAAGCAACAATCTATCAGAAATGCATAGACAACACCGAAAAAGTTCATTGACTTTTCGCATTCGACTGTAGAAAAACACACACACAACTTTTGGTGTTGGGCCCAAAAAAAAAAAAAAAAAATTACGAAAAAAAAAAATAAATAAATATGGCTGCCCCAGCAGCAGCAACAGCAACAGCAAAAGCAACAGCAGCGCAGCGTGCACAAAAGAGCAAACTCTAAAGAAAGCAACAGCAAAAGCAACAAAAAAAAAAAAAATCATATTAAAGTGAAAATGAGCGATAACAACGCAAACACACACACACGCGCACACACACACATATGCACACTTACTCCGACAGCCATAGCAGCAGCAGCGCCATCAAAAACAAGCCTTCCCTACCTATACCCCCACTCTACACTCTTCTCTTTCTGCTTTTGCTACAACTCGATCGACCAGTTGAGTAAAAACTGCAAGCGAATGCGCGCAGCTTTGACTTTCAATGCCTCTCCGCTGCTTTAGTCTCAGCTATGGTCGCTGCTGCTCGCTGCTGCTGTTGCTGTCGCTGCTGCTCGCTGCTGCGTCATTGTCACGATCGCAAGTCGCGCGCGTATGTGTGTGTGTGTGTGTGTGCGAAGAGAGCAAACAGTTGGAGCTCTTGCGCAGACACACACACACATACATATGCAGGCATGCTTATGCTTCTACATTTGTATTGCAGTGTAGCAATATATTGCATGGCCACAGCTATTATTGCTTATTGTTGTTTTTGTTGTGCTACAGTGAATGCTCATACTAATGGCAAACTAGTTCAATTTTTATTAAGTAGAAATATTTATTTTAATTTTTTTTAAGTTTTTTATTATTATTTCATTGAAGTTATTATTATTAAATAAAAACTTATATTTAATTTTAAGAAAAAATATGTATCACATTTCTCTACAGCTATTTCCCCCAAATGCAATTTAACAAAAATTTCCCTTTTGCCTTTTTGACTTTGCCAAAGGGAATTTATATTTATTTTGCATGTAGCGTAACTGTTGCATACTTTTGCGCGCAATTGCGAAATATAATTCATTGCATACTTGTAGGCAGCAGCTTAAAACAAGCAACAGCTGTTAGCAAAGCAAATGCTAATTTAACTTATTAAAACAAACAAATAAAAAAAAAATTAAAATTTAGCTAAATTTTAATTTAATAATTTAGCATGCCTGGTAACTTGTAGCGTTGCTTTACTGTTCACTGCGACAACGTGTCCTGCTGACCTACACACGCCCACAGTTAAACATGAGCATTGGTAACCATTGGTAACAATTTGGTCAAAACAAAAAGCCAAACAGAATTTCAGTTAACAGTTAAATTTAATGTACAATTAGAATTAAAATTATAGATTTTGGTTCTACTTATTATTTTTTTTTTTTATACATTTTTTTCTACTGAACATGAAAGTTAGAGCTCAGCTTTCTCGGGCTCCTGTTGCTGCTGTTCCGGCTGCTGTTCCTTGGTCAACTTGTGCACACGAAATGCATCCAATATGTTAAGTTTTTGCTGCAATTCCTCTTTTTTGGCAAACGTCACTTTGCCGGCTTTCAGACGCAACACACGTTTCGTTTCATCCTCAACGAAATTATAGCCAATTTCATTGATTTTTCGCATATAAATTAAATAAACTTTGCCATTTTGTTGTGCTGTTGCAGGGCTAAGTTGTTGTTGCTCTTGTTGTAATTTTTCAATTAATTGCAACTGTTGCTCATCGTTTAAATTTGCATAATTCTTGACGGCATCATTGAACTCTTTAAGGCAACCATCGCGTCCAATATAAAGTTTTGTATTGCTGCTAACAAAACTTTTGAGATTATCCAATGTTACATCCAAATGTTCAGGAAATTGTATATAATCATCAACGTTGCCTTTGAAGAGTATAATGCCAGGGAATTTCTTTTCATCAACATTGAAACGTTGACCCAATGCTTTATTCTCAAGTTCACCATAATCCTTAATGCCAACGGTAGCCACCAGCAGCTCATTGGTAACTTTATGTGCTGCCTTAGAGAAATCAGCAAATGCTTCATGTTTATCACCATATGGAAAGGCAATATCCAATTTGACCAATGCATAGGGAAATCTGACAATAGTCTTGTTGAAATTGATTTCATCCAAATCGACACAACCGCCACATGAGATGGCATATCCATATTTTGCTAGCAGCGCTGCCAGCAGCATTGTTAATAACAATTTGAACATGGCTTAAATGTTGGATTTTTTTGTATTCTTCTTTGGATTATTGTTTTGCTATGTTGGACTCCCAACTCTGTCAATGCGATAGCCACAACTGAAGTCGCAACTTTTTTCGCTTAGCTCAACAGAATTTTTGTTTGGTTGCTATAGCCACGCGGCTGCTAGTCTTTACGTTTTCTATCCCTTCTCTCCCTCTCTCTCTCTCTCTCTCGCTCTTGCTTTTGCTCTGTGAAATGTTTAAGTGTTTCGTTTTTGTACATTTTTTCTCTCTTGATTCTTCTCTTATTTCGTTGTTTTGACGCGTTCTTGATCGAGTTGAACGACATTTGAACACGTCAGTTAAAGCCGTCGGCAATTCTACGCTCTCTCTCTCTGCCTCTCTCTTTTTTCTTCCTATTGCCATCACTGTTGTTAGCTGCCCTTTTTTTTAACATCTCTTTCGCTCTTTGGCTTAAAACCGGCTACAACACTGCCAGAAAAAAGTCAAGTTTTTCATCTAAAAAAAAAAAAAATTAGCGTAAGTTGCTGTAACTGTTCGTCTATCTGTCTGTTGCAACCCAAGTCTTTCTAACTTAATAAAACTTGGCATACATGCTCCCTATGCCCATAAGCTGCATATAAGTCGAAAGTGGCCCGATTGGAACACTATATCATATAGCTGCCATAGGAATGATCAGTCAAAAATTGAGTTTTTTTTTCTCTTTTTTAAGCTATCCGACTGAAACTTGCAATATTTGAGTTTAGTGATGATTTAGTCGAAATCAAACAACTATATCATATGGCTGCCATAGGAACAATCAGGCGAAAATTTAGTTTTTCTATAATAAACTTTTTTGATTGCTAAGCTATCGGGCTGAAACTTAGAGGATTTAAGTTTAGTGACGACTAAGGTGTATCATATAAATTTGGTCTAAAACAGACAACTGTATCATATAGCTGTCAAAGGAACAATCAGGCGAAAATGTTGTTTTTGTATGAACAGTTTTGAGATTGTGAAGCTATACGGCTGAAATTCGCAGAATTTGATTTTATTGATGACATAAACGTCCCACATAAATTTGATCGAAATCAGACAACTCTATCATATAGCTTCCATAGGAACGAACAGTTGAAAATTGATTTTTGTATGAAAAGTTTTCTTTTTAAGATTGCAACTGCATTTCTCTCAGTGTATATTAAGCAGTTATAGTTTTCAGCTGTGATATGCAATAATTATTGTACTTAATATTCACAAAAATCGTAAATATTATCAATTATTTTTTACATATATATGAATATATATATTTTCTATATATATAAATATTATTTTGACTGATTTTGAAAATTTGATTGCGTTCGCATTTGCTTTCAGTTCAATAGAGCGTGCCACAAATTGTGGTGCGTAATTTGTACTTTGTCATTGCCGAATGTCATTAGAAAGAGACAAACAATCAAAATAGAAGAATAGATACACATATGTATGTGTGTGTGTGTGTGTGTGAGTGCGTGTGTGTCTGTGTCTGTGTAAATGACAGGATTGGACAGGAAGTTGTAATTTGCAATTGGCCGAAATGGAAACACCTGCAAAGTGGCAGGAGATAGGACCACTCCGTACCGCTCCGCAACGCTCCGAACTGAACCAAAACTCAACTAACCCCATTACGACAATTGCCTAAAACTATAGTAGAAAAATCAACAACAACAACAGCAACAACAACAAGAATGACAACAATGGGAACAACCAAAAAATGTACAACAAGCATTTGCCACAATTTTCATTAGACTCGAATTGAAATTTTCTACGTTTGCTGACCTCGTTTCCTCCACCTCCACCTCCACCTACTTCTACTTCTCCAACTCTAACTACTTTCCTTTGGTTTTTTTTTTTCTATCTCGTGTTTCTTCCCATTCCCAGCTGATAATGGACATTTTCGGCAATTGTCAATTAATAATTCATGTGCAACGCGTCGAACACACATGCCACAAGGCACAGTTACCGGCACAAGTAACGTTCCAGCCCCGCCTCCCATTTTCAGCCAATAGGGCCAAGCAGGTTCTATTTTTTTTTTGTTTTTCATTTGCGGTTTCCCTTATTGTGGTTCGCGTTTGGAAAATTGTCCATCACGCAATTTGGTCAAGCACGATCGATATATATGCTATATGTTCGCTTGCTAGTTATATATGTGAATCGGTTGTCGGGAGTTTGGGAGTCGGGCGTCGGGAGTACCAACTATTAAATTATCTTTTGATGGCTGGGCGTACTAGATACATATAGAGAAGTGGGCGATGGATGGTGGACAATGGGCGGTCACTTTGCTGTTTTTTACTAGCAAAGGCGCAATATCACGAAATGTCCTAGAAAATAGTAAAAATAAGCTTTATATATGATAAAACATAACACATGTCTCACATTTTTTATACAATGCAAATTTCCCAAAAAAAATTAATCGAAATTCATATTAAAATTCAGAATCTTAACTATTTGAAAGCCTACAAGAATTTATATTGCACTTCTGGGGCTTGGCGAAAAAAAACCAGAAAGAAAGAAAGAAAGAAGAAAAACAAAGTTAAACTATAACTAGTGCTACTTGTTTATACAATCTCCTACTCTACATAGTCTTGTTGTCCTTGTCCTCGCACTGTTTGCTCTTCATTCATTATGCAACACTTGCCACAGGCAATTTGTTAAGTACACCCCAAGAAAGAGTCCAGGAAAAAAAAAAACACGAAACAAAAGCACAAACTGTCCTCAAACTGCGATAAAAGCGCATAATTTCTATCTGTATGTCGTAGCTCCCCCCCCACTACCCCTCCCTACTCTGTGTGTGTTACGGCTAACTACTTGTCCTAGTGCCGTGACGAGCCTTTTTATTTTTAACACCCCAACCAATAGACGTCATTGTTATCCTTCAGGCTAATTGCCTAAACGCAACGCAACTCGAACACCTTGACAAAAGCATGTTGTGACATTTAACATGGCAAAAAGATTTCATTTTTACATCTACTTTGTACAGCACGTACACCTAATGGGGGTTTCAAAAATAACTATTTGTTATATTTAGATTGAGTGTTTTTTAATAGCATCGCATAGTAATCGAAGATGGGAAATTAATTGTAGCTCTCAGCATTGGATAGCAATCACAGCACTTGATGTTTTAAGCAAAGTCGGAACTAATATTCTATGAGGAAAAATTCCTGGAAAACTCAAAACAAAAGTTATAAAGTATAGCAAAATTCTGCTTATATGTCGTAGTGTTCCCATTCGACGCTGTTTAAGAATATAATGTAGTTTTTTGAGCCTAGCAAGCCTCCAAAGAAGCGTTACAAAATTTTTGTTTTGTGCAAAGTTATAAAAATCTTTGGAAAATAGGAAAAATTTAAGAAAAATCATCTACAAATTGTAGCAAAATTTCGATAAGAATATAGTTTACATTTTGCATAGTACAATTACTGAACATGGAATTTATCTTACAATTTTTAGAGTAAAATTTTTTGATGCCTAAAAAAATATCCTGAAAAATTGAAAAACTGAAACAACACATAAAAATATAAATTCCATTTAATTATCAACATCAAAAGTTGCTGACATTGTAATTAGTATTATTTGCAGGATCTGGCATATAGATATCTATAATATATATAATATTGATACTATGAAAATCTTATCAAAACTTTTTTAGATAAATCGAAAAATATAAATTAAAAATTTTTGCAGATAAATTGCTATAGATCGCATAAAACTTAAATCGAAAGTATAGAAAATGAAAACGAAAATACAAATATTATAAAAGGTTCAATTTTCTCGAAAATAATCCCAAAATAACGACTATTAGATACTCTATAATAATCATAAAAATTTATTTCATATAGAAAATCAAAGTTTATTATATATCATATAAAGATTAGCAAAAAAGATAAACCTGAAGATAAGAAACTGTTATACTTATTAGACTTTAGCAGTAATCCCATCCCACATTCGTCACGCCCACTTGTCTCAACATAGATGTGGGCAGCCAACCCTTTAACGCACATTTAATGCGTGGTATTCAAACCACATGTGAAAAAAGCATTAATAATATAAATTGACCAACCGATTATATGGCTCAATGGGGCATATTGCGGGCAGTTTATAGAGTGAAAGTGTGCGTGTGAGGGTGGAGGGTGGAGGGAAGGGGAGGCAAGTATTGTGCCTGTTAAGGGAGGGTTACAATACAATAACACAATGACCTTTATTATGCGAAATGAAAGTGTTTCTCTCTCTCAATATGCCGTATATGTGACTTCTAACTGTCTGTCTGTCTGTTTGTCTGCCTGTCTCTCTGTCTGTCTGTCTGTCTGTCAGTGTATGCATGCAGCCAATCGACATTAGTTTGATAAGCGCGCAAAAAATTTAACGAAAGCTTCAAAAGAATACAAATCTCACAATGTGATCTAATTGTCGCTTATGACTGTATGTGTGTGTGTACTGGTGTGTGTATGTGTACTTGTGTGTGTGTATTTGTGCAGTACATGAACATATTGACAAACAATATTGACTAATCGTTTGACTACACTGCGTCATTTGCTTAGCGCTTTTGGCCATAGTCTAATTATGTAAAAGGCAGCAGGCAGCGTTAGACCGTAGAGCAAGTGGTAAACGGGCGAAAAGCAGCGGTCAAAAAACGCGCCTATGAATTTTTCATACGATATACGTAATGTCAAACGTTAATTTGTATACCAAAATTCATGCATATACATATATCGACTATATATATATAGATAACTGTTACTTACAATTTGTAAAGTTTTCCATTTTATTTAGTATTTTTTTTTCGTATATTTTTTGTACTCCTTGCAGCGGGAATATTCATTTTTTTAAAAACTATTTGCTGTCAGTTTTTGTATGCTTGGAATTTCAGGCAGAAAATTTCTTGAGCTAGCCTCTGATATTGATCTAAAATATATTTTTATGCAATATAAGAATATATAAATTGGAATCAGCAGGATCGGAACATTATATCCTACAGCTGCCCATAGAAAATTTTTTTCTAAGACTGCAAGTGTAGGAATTCTTCGGTCCGATGAAGTTCATTTTGTATTTTTTTTTTTTTGTTTTTATTTTTTATTTTTTTTTTCATTAGCTTCTTTGTGTGAGAGTTGAAACAGTTGTAAAATGTTTTTTTTTTTTTCTTTTGGTAGCTCATCAAAGTTTTATATGCTGTGGCATAATTTCATAAATGGGGCATGAAACGTAGCGATACAAAGACTGAAAGACTTAACTAGCACTGTATATGAGCGACCCTTGACCCTTTTTTTCAAGCATATGCTTCATAATAGTCCAGCGTATCATATTCGTAGCCATATTCGTGTCCTTTTTGTTGTTGTTGTTTTTTATAAAGTCCTTTACTGTTACTGCGTTACGATAATAATTCGCATGCATTCAGCAATCGACAATCGACATTCGGTATTCGGCCAAATCCAAAATTGGCTCAACATAATTGGTATTTATTGAAAATGCGTTTCTTTCCCCTTCTTTCTTTTTGTTTGTTAACCCATTGTCGGCCTTTTGCATCATCATCATCATCGTCATCATCAGGCACACAAAATTCCTGCTACCACCACCACCACCTGGCTGTGAAAATTGACTTTGCTGCGTGTGTGGCTTTACCACTTGACTATCTAGCTCTCTCTCTTCCACTCTCTCTCTCTCTCTCTCTCTCACACACACATACACATACACTATCATTGTAAATGTCGTTTATCGCTTTTCATTTGCATTTATTGCCATTTTTATATCAGCTTTGGCAATTGAAAGTGTTTAGCGCAAATTTGTTTTCAATATGAAAAGCCGACCACAACAACAACAACAACAACAACAATAAGAACTACAAAAATGTTATGGTCAGTATTTTTTTTGTTTTTGTATTTTTCTGAGGCCTCATTTTTATGAGGTCTCAAAATTTGATTGCAAAATATTTTCATTTTCATTGTTATATTCCACAAGCAACGTGCATTGCATTTCAAATTTTTTTTAACAGCACAAATCTAAATCGAAAATTCGACTTGCTGTTATTTAGGGTTTTGTTTTTTCTGTTTTTTTGCTGTTGATTAATGATATGTTGGCATAATTAAGTCGACGTACAATTCAGTTGATAGTTAATTACGCTGTCTCAATATTTGTTTAAGGCATCGAAAATCAAATTAAATATTCTTTGTATACATATGTTTGTCAAGACTTTTCTATACCTCCTCCCCCTCACTCCATGCAATGTTAAGCCACTTTCACTGTCAATCAAATTCAAATTCATATGCTAATGGTTAATTTTCTATAAGCATTTGTACATTTGTACATGAACGCTTAACGGAAAATTCCATTAAATTATTGTCGAGTAATTAGCCAACAGTCGTCCTCAAACAGTCAGTGGCAAGGCAGTAGGCGATCATCTTCAAGGTCTAGCTATGCTAGATAGCAGTGCTGTCTAACTAGGGGAAATTGTCGCGTATAACAGTTTTTGTGCCATCTCTCTTTGTCTGCTACAGCGCATGCTCTATGCCTCTCTCTCTCTCACACACACTCAGTCTCTCACATGCTCATTTCTACTGCTAGGCTGCAGGTTTGTTTACAAACAAATTGCACACACAGAGAGAGAGAGAGTGTGTGTGAGAGAGAGAGAGAAAGTGCTTTCTACTTTCTCACTGCTTTTTCCTTTTAGCCTTCTACTGCCCCTTTTTAGCTTTTGCTGCGCTGTGCAATGCATGCAAATATATTTTGTTTTTTTTTTTTCAGTTTTATTTTTTCGCTGGCTTCATAATTGCCTCCACTTCCACTTGTTGCTGACGCTCTGTGGCAAATTATCTACTGGGGGGCAGTTGTACAATTGGACAGTTGGACACTCAAACAGACAAGTTGAACATGCAAATTGTCGTTTCACAAGTTTCCTCCCCCCTTTTGTAGCTCACTCTTTGTCCAGCTAACAGTTTTGCTCTATGACATTTTGCATTTTTTGCTGAACATTCTTTTTCGCTTTGCCAATGCATACGCCTACATGCCAGCCACGCCTCCATCTGCTCATACTCGCAATGTTTTTTTTTTGTTTTATAACGTTTTAGCGCAAATGGCCATCAAATCTAATTGGCAATGTCGCAAGTTGTGACTCGTGACAATGTCCTGAAAATTGTCGGACAGTCAGCGCTTTTTGATTTTTTGCACTGATTTCAATTCCCCAACGGCAAACAATGGCAAAAAGAGCAAAGGGACACAAACGTTGCACAGCAGCGAAGAGTCTGGTATTATTATAAATATTTGATAAATGTCGTTAGATAATCATTTTATAGAGCTTTAGCGCCATGTTCATATGGGCAAAAATGTTTCATTTCTAGAACAATTTGTATCCCTTTTTTGTGTTTAGATATTTAAGCGACAATTTTAACTGAGTTTTGGCTATATATTTATTTATAATGCATACTAAGAATTATATTGAAAAAGACAAGCATAAAGTCAATATGCCGGAACTGTAGAAAGTTTTTATACCCTTACGGAGTTTATGTTCATTTTGGACAGGAATTTGTAACGCTTATACAGAAGCATGGCAGATACTACCAGACTTTGACAAGATCTATATTTTTTTTTTGGGATTTTAGTAGTAACGAAAATTTCAATTTCTTTTCCATATTTATTTGTAATAAAAAATTTAATAAAAAATCTCTGAAAATTCCTTTAGTAAAAACCAAATTATTTTTAAATTTTACACCGAGGCTCCTAGGTACGCTACAAACTTTTATCCAATATTAAATATAACTTCCACAAGTGTATAAAGCTAATAGGAAATGCAATGTTTAAAGCAAACATAAATGCCGAATGATTTTCCAAGTAATGAAACTATATTCATAGAACTTGCCTATAGTTTATCCAGAGACAAAGAACTGCAGAGATAAAAGAGTTAAGTTTTTAACACCCTTCAAGTTGTGCGGTTAAAACTTGATGCAATAGTTGGCCACAACTTTTCTCTCTGAACTATTAGAAAAAAAAAGAAACTTTTTTTTTTTTTTGTGGACTGACCTCAACAACAACATGCAATATGCATGGAGTTTCGGAAAACAATAACAGTAGCAAACTATAACAACAACAAGAACAACAACAACAACGACAACGATAATAATAAGTGCAACAACAAATAGTTGTTGAACGTGTAAGAACGAAATATTCGCAAAAGGATATTTTCCACGCGCATTTAAAAATGCATGAAGCAAAAGCACTCAACGCCACAGTCCATGTCCACATTGTCCGTCCTTTTGTTCAACTGTCCAGTTTTGCTGGGTTGGGGCTTGCATGCACTGAAACAAATGATCAAATAATATAAAAATTGAGTTTGGAAATATATATATATATGTAATAGTTGTAGCTGCCTTAGATTAGAGATTTCTCCAATTATATTTTTAAGCCATTATTTTTTTCTCACTGTGTAGTTGTGTTAAGGTTTTGCAATTCTTTAACCGTTGCGCTGCCATAGGATTGTCGAGTTTGGCTGACTGACGCATTGACTGACAGATGGATAAGGGATTGACGAACTGACTCTACAATAGAGTGACGAAACTCCCTAGCTGCCGACCGCTGCATGCCTCTATCAGGCGACCAACCGCAACGAGTGCAGAATTTCAACGCCTCATGCCGCATGATTTTGTTTTTTTTTTTTATATTGTTTTTTTTTCTAGCATATATCTAAACAATGAATCAATGCATTAGTCAGTCACCTTGTACGCTCCACTTTAATTACTACTTTTTATGCTATTCCCCCCGCGGTTATGCCTTCCATTTGACATTTTTTTTGCATGTTGTGGCCACAATTTAAAAATTGCATAGAACAACTGCAGCAGCAACAGCAGCAGAAAGCAGAAAAAGGCGCAAATAGAAAACGAATAAAAAAAAAGGCCAAAACGAAACGAAGCGAAATTCCTGCCATGAAACGTAATGTTATTAGCAACTGCAGTACCGCTGTCATTGCCCCTTGGGGTTAGACACCGCTGCCTACCATGCATCCATTATAAATATTGCATTACAATAATTTAGCTTGTTGCAAGTTGTTGCCTGCTAACCTGCCTGCCACAAGTTGCGAATTAGATTTCATGTTAATGCAAAGTCCTTATCGCTACCCACATGTCCTCTTTGACATGCTCACTCCTTACACCCGAGACTAGACTCCTTGACTATCAATACTCTAAGGGTAGCCTTGGATAAGTATGTAATAGATTTAAGGAGTGGTATGGGTATAGATATTACTGCTCAGTATCATAATTCCAGTCGATTCAATTATATAAGAACTATAGGTCTGTCTGTCCTTTTGCTCATCTAGATTTCGAGAGCCTCCGAATTTTCAAAGTGCTTTTATTAGTTGCAGGCAGATCAAGATTTCGTAGTGGTCCGATTCGGCGCTGATCAAGAATATAATGTAATTTTGTTGGGTCCACCAAGCCTCCAAAGAAGCGTTACAATATTTTGTTCTATGCAAGGGTATAAAAATCTTTGGAAAATAGGAAAAATTTAAGAAAAATCATCTACAAATTGTAGCAAAATTTCGATAAGAAGGCAGATCAAGTTTAGTTTTGGAGGTTTGCTATGCAGCTGTACTACACTACAGAACCTAGCCTTCATTGTGGACGGATGTGACAATTTTGTCAAAACTGCAAAGATTTGCTGGCTGTCTCAGTGAGAGCGCGGAGAGAATAGAAAATTCTCATAAAAATATAAAATTAATTGAAATTCTAAATTATATTTTTTTTATTGTGTGTACATTTAGGTTTTCTCTTTATTTGAATGCAATTGTGGTTTACAATTTAATAATAATATAATATATATATATGTATATATAAATTTTCATTTTTAAACTTTGCTTTTGCACATTCATTTAGACATAATAATTAAAAGTTAATTTTTTGTTTCTCTTTCTTGTATAAACAACATTTCTTGTAATATATATATATAAAAAATAATAATAAAAAAACATACAAAATGGATGCAAAAAAAAATAAAGGTTATGGATAGCTCTCTCAATCTATATTGTAGGTGGTATATGTGTGTGTGTGTTTGTGTTTCTTTGTATGTATTTATAAGTGTATACATAGATAGGTGTAAATATATATGTAGATGTATATGTAGGCTAGTATAAAAAGTGTACTGCATGTGCTTGGATTTTATTTAATTTGATTTGATTTCTCTTTATGTTTGTTTCTTTGTTTCCTTTATTGTTGTGTGTATGTTGTGCGGGAATTTCTTTTTCTTTCTCTGTTTTCGTATTTGTTTTTTTTTTTCATTTTCATTTTTTCTTTTCTTTTTTAAAAATAATTATAAAATCTACTGCGTTTGTTGTTGAATTTCAATCTTCTCGACTGTCATGTCTGGATTCATGGCTGTCGCTTCCTGCAAAAAAAAATTGACAATAATTAATTATCATTATTAGAAGAAATTAAATATTTGTTATAGAAACGTTACCTGTATTGCCTCAGCCAAGGCTTTGTCATGATCAATTGGATCGCCATCGGATTGAATTGTTATCTTCTGTTCCACACGGGTTTCAACAATGCCATCGCGTTCGGTTTTGTACTGTTTGTTTTTTTTTTTTTTTTAGATGGAGAAAAATAGTATAGAGATTTATGAGTATAATGTATAACTTAAATTGAAAGTAACTTCTTTTAGCTAATCTATTCTTAGGTTTGCTTCAATTCACATCATTAATTCACATTAATAATGTAAGCGATATTCGCAATATTTTCTACATTTTTATATACAAAATATACCATAGAGTAAAATCCCGATATAAAAACAACAGACGAAATGCATGAAATATACAGTGTGAGCGCAAAACGAACACAGGAAATACCGATCCCACATAAGGGATAATTATTAAATTTCCTACCTTCGCAGTACTTACGCAAATTTTTGGCTAAATTTTAGCTATAAATATAGCTATATGTATAACTATACAGTATTTGGAGTTTCAGTTGTTAGGTTACACTCTCAACTTACGGTAATCGTTTCCACGGTGCGTGTCTTACTGCTGACCGTTTGTGTAGAGATAATTTCGCCATGTCCTGAATAGCCGGGTGTATCCTCGCCAAGTACAACGCGTGTACTCTCTACATGTGGTCCAGTTGCAGTTGTTGACGTTGCAGGGCCAGCATAAAGTGGAGATTTCTAAATAAATTTAAATTAAATTGACAAAATTAATATTATGAAATTTAATAATAGAAAAACAAAATACTAAGCTAAAACTTTTACTAAATTTATTTTAGTTCATGCCACAAACCTGATTATCGGTGCGTACAATGCTTGAACCATCGTATGGCCCATCGATGGGTGTGCCAGAGTCACCGGAGCTAGTAGAGGACACACTGTCGCGTCTCTGATACTACAATTGCAACACAGGGGCAATAACAACAACAACAACAATGTTACGTACAAATAAAAAATACATTTTAAATACATGCAAAAAAATAAAATAAAATAATTTCAAGTGTTAGGCCAAGGCTAAGGTTGCGGTTTGTTAAGTTTTGTTCATACCTGATCACCGCTGGTTACCGTTGCCGTCGTTTTAACTTCCTGTGTGACAACACGTTGCTGTTGATTATTTGGATCCAAGGTGCGTGTTGTTGCCACTGTCTTCTCTTCCAGTTGTTCCGTCTTGGCATTTTTACCCAAATCCTCGTGCGTTGTGGCTGTGCGTGTGGTGACTGCAGTTGCTGTGACATATGCGCCACTTAGATCGGTGGGTGTTGCATCAGCCTAATTGTTGCACAGTTATACGGGTGTATAGGTGTGGGCGTGGACGTGGGCGTGGACGTGGTTAGTGCGCAGTTAACAAACAAAATTAAATATAGTTATAATAACGACAACAACAGCAACAATTTTAAGGAACAACAACAAGTTGAAATAGCGGCAGAAATTTAAATGAAAATTTAATGGAAAAAAAAAATGAAAATGAAAAAAGAAATATTGAAATTTAGGCAAAGTTCAAAGCGAGTGATAAGTTAGAGAAAGACAGAGAGAGCAAAAGAGAGAGAGCGAGAGTATTCTCTATAGCCATTTGCTAACCTTGTGCTCCTGTGTTGAATAGGTCACCTCACCGGTGCCCAAATTACGCACTTCCTCCTCAACGTTGTGTGTGACACCGCCATCGTTTTTGGTTAGAACCTGTTTCGTTGTCGTTTTGACCACAGTTGGACCCTTGGCGCCAGGCTGGCTATTTGGACTTATGATAATATCATTTACTTGATCATTAGCATATTGTTGTGTCATATCATCATCGGAACTAGCCTCCGAATCGCGTCGTAATGCACTTTTTTTCAAATGTTTAACACCATCAAAGAACTGTTGACGTGTTATGGGAACAGTTTCGGTTGTTGTCTGTACTTGTGCCTGTTTACCAAAATGTGATGGATCGATCTGTGCATAGTTGAGTATCAATTTGCCAGTAACTGGATCCGTGACAGCTGTCGCTGGATCAATATCACCCGTATTGGGATCAATATCACCATATTCACTCTTAATACGTCCTGTTACTGGATCAATTTCACCGGTCAATGTCATCGTATGGGTAACAGTAGTACGTGCGCCAGCGAAACGTGGATCATTGGGATCAACCTGTATAATTTCACCAGTTTGTGGATCAATCATATTATAAACATAAACAGTTTTGTTGAAGAATTTAAGAACACGTCCCGAAACTGGATCAATTTCGCATGTATCTGGATCAATTTCTTCGGGTCGACCACGTTCATCGGTCTTTGAGATGAGCAATATGCGTACGATAACAATTTTACCAGTCTTGGGATCAACACGTGCCAATTTTGTATACACTTCACCCGATTCTGGATCAACTTGTGTGGCAGCATAAAGCGGTTCACCAGTTGCCTTATCAACTTCACCAGTGGCTGTATAGATTTTACCAGAGGTTGGTTCAATTTTAATTGTATTGGGATCAAGTTTGGTCTGTTTCTTAATTTCATTGGTCTTGGGATCGAGATAACCATAGATAGTGATAACATAGCCGGTCTTGGGATCAACACTGCTTGAGATATATTGTTGTTCCTTGGTACTTGGATCACTGGCACCAGTTGGCATCCAGATTTGATTCGATTTGGGATCAACAACAATATCCTTATCCTTAGCGGCACTAACTTGTGCAATTGGTGCCTTTGTAGCAGGATCAACACGTTGCTGTACAATGCGTAGCGAAATGATACGTGCATAATCCTTATCGGGTTTATTATTTTTCGGATTGATTTGATTCTTGAGCACAATTTGTCCTGTTGTTGGTTCAATTTTAATGTCACGTGTCACCGTCTTACCAGATTTGGGATCCGTAAATGTAATTGTATGTTTAACCAAATCAATTTGTCCATATTTTGTATCAATCTTTCCAGCCTTAGGATCAAATTGTCCACCAGATGTCTCCACTTGAGCTGTCTTTGGATCGATAATATTCTTCTTTGAATCGAATTTACCGGCCAAAGATGTAACTTCAACAATTGGATCAATTTGTTGTCCGACTTCAATAATTCTACCTTGATTTGGATCAATTTTATTGGTCTTAGGATCAACAACACCCAAGATTGTAATTTGTCCAGTTCCAGGATCAACTTTAACATTCTTGGTAACAACGATTTTACCAGATTTTGGATCAATTGCCTTAAGTTCACCAGTTCGTGTATTGATTTCACCATATTTAGTATCAAGTAGGCCTGTATCGAGATTAAGGACACCCAAGGATCGCTCCACTTCACCATTAACAGTATCAATTTTGCCAGTAGCGGGATCAATACGACTGGTAATGACAGTTAATTCAACAACAGGATTATCTTGTGGCGTAATGCATACAATTTGACCCAAGGATTCATCAATGCGTCCTGTCTCTGGATCTGATACACCAGACAATAAATGAAGATTACCCGTCTTGGGATCTACATCACCTTGGAACACTTCCTTCTTGCCTGTCTTGGTATTGAGGGCTTCCAGAGTTCCAGTCTTAGGATCAATTACACCATACTTGGTATCAATACGTCCAGTGGCTGGATCCAATATACCGGTGGAGTGTTCAATTGAACCACTCTCGGCATCAATGCGTTTGGTAGAGGGATCAAATTTGGATGTAATAACCATAATCTTGACGCGCTTCTTTTTAGGCTTGGCGGCAGCAGCAGCTGCTCCGACACCAGCGGCTACACCAGCTGCAGTTCCTGGCTTGCCAGCTCCAGCTTGACCAGCTCCAGCTTTGCCTGGTCCGGCTTGACCAGCACCGCCTTGACCAGCTCCAGCTTGACCAGGTCCAGCTTTGCCAGCTCCTGCTGCAGCTCCAGCAGCTGCGGCACCAGCAGCCAATCCTGGACCAGCTGCATTCTTGTCAGGTCCAACATAGCCTGGTTCTCTGTTGTAACGCTGCGATTCAAGGAAATCAGCTGTGTGATCAGTCAGGGGCTTATAACTGCCTGGAGCACCGGATGTATAACCCTGTCCCTGGCCAACACCCTTGGTGGGTGAATATGAACGCTTCTGAGCATCGCTAAGTGGCACTGCAGCAGCATCCACGGCACTGCCCTGCAACTTGGCGCGTGTGGTGGGCGATAGGCTGCCATCTTGTAGGAGTTTAGCACGTGATTTGGGTGACAATTGACCACGATTAAGTTTATCTTGGGTACGAGGTGATAGTTGACCAGATTTAATCTTTTCAGCCGTCTCCTTCAGAGCATTCTCATTACCTGGAGCATAATTGAAGGCCAAGCCGATCTTCTTCTGTTGTGATGTTGGCGACAATTGTTCCTGACCATCGGGACCAAGTTGTTTACCACTATTCGGATCCTGGTCATAACGGAAACCTCCCGGTGTATATGATTTGCGTGTTGGACTGCTGGCATTGCCATCAGCATCGACAGCGTATTCATAAGGACGTGTTACTCCTGGTGTAGTTGAACCACGAGTACCGGCATTACCAGCGTTTCCGGCATTGCGATTACCATCAGCATTTTGTGCCTGATCCTGTTCACCCAGACCCGATGTAACAACAAGACCAAGACGACCAATTTCCTTCTCCTTATCCTTATCTTTACCGGACTTATCCTTGCCATCCTTAGATGGTGAACCGCTCTTGCTCTTGCGACCCGACGAGAATATACCAACGCCCTATTTATTTGTTTGCATATTTTATCCCGTTGCCCGTTTAAAAAAAATCATACAAATTTGTTGGAATATAAAACGAAAAAGAAATTGGGAAGGAAGGGAAAATACAAAAATTAAAAATAATAATCATAATAATAATAATAATATAAAACTTATAATACAATTTTTTAGGATTAACACTACAAACTAACAATACTTATACAAGGACAAGGAGAGAGAGTTAGAGATTGAGAGGTGTGTTTGGACTTAGGAATTAAGAAACTTAAATCGGGGAAATATATTTACACGAGAGCGCGTTGAGTTCATTTATGCAGGAAAAATATCGATTGCTTTTGGGCTTAATATAATACTTAAGAATCTATGGATTAACTTATAGCATATAGTAAGGAATCAAGCAGGAATCAAAACTTATTCCATTGAGATTCACAAATATATGTTTACTGACTATATTACAGAGTTTTAATTATTATTTATACTATACTTACGCGTCTGCCCGATTTATCAGATTTATTGGAGTCATTAAGATCATCATTGCCTGTGGAAAAAGCAAAAAAAAAATAGTTTAAAAATTGTGCATAAATAAATAAATACAGTATACTTCTCTATAATAAACTACCACGAAAAGTAGTTCTGTAGTTCATTATAGCGATGTATGACTATAAATATTCTACACTTTTCTAACCATTGACGCCAGCACCAGCACCAGCTGCAGCAGCTGCTGCCTTAGCTGCTTTCTCAGCCTTCTCTCGTTCCTTTTGCTCACGTTTCTCCTGCTCTTTGCGTTCCTTTTCCTCCTTCTCCTTTTGTTTCTTCTCACGCAATTTTGCCTCCTTTTCCTCATCCTATATATAGAACATATACAAAGAAAATTAGTTTAAAGCGAACAAAGTTGAGAAGCAGAAGCACAAATAAAGCGTACAAATACATGCAACAAAAAAAATAGTATAAAGTTGAGAATAAGTTAAGAATATATTATATTAAGAATAAGTTCTACAAGCACCAAAAACATAAAAAAAAATAAAAATAAATAAAATTATAATGAATTAAACTGTACAAAATGAATATTAATATAATATTTTGCAATTTTGATTTTGATGTGTATTTGTTTTTGCTGTTTTTTTTTCTTCATTTTTCTTATGTTTTATTGCCAATGTGTGTTTTGTGTAGACTGTACTTATGGCAGGACATGTATTTACAATATATAAATGAGAAACATTTAGAATTCTTTAGAAATTAAAAAAAAAAAAATACGAAACAAAAACAAAATTTCATATATCAGAATATAGAGAATATTCTAGAAAAGTTTTAAAGCAAAATGTGAATCAGACGAAAGTTGTACAATATTTGATATACATATACATTTATATATATATAGAAAGTATATTTAGTAGAAGAGCAGATATGATACGGCAAGATTGAGTTTCAAATTTTTTTTGTTCTCGCTTTTTTTATACAAACATTTACCATATATTCAGGGTCCGAGTAATAAGGCTACCAGAGTTCAGAGGATTAAGGTCAATTATGCAATCAAAATTAGAATTAGGCAATAAAAAAATAAATCAAAATTAATAAAAAAAATTAAATAAAATATAGATAAATAAAATTTGAATATTTATAGGCAGGGAAACTAGCACAAGAAAATAATTGTAGAATTTTTGGGACGAAGCGAAACTGGTCCTGAAACTGCAACCAGTCAATTATTTTCATATGCTTTCCCTGCCTATAAATAAATACATATTTTACATCCCAGATAATACTTTCGTCCAATCGCCTATACACAATATAATATCTATCAAGAAGCTCACAACAAACGTTCAATAAAAAAAAACAAAAAACAAAGCGCAGATACGTAGAAATAGAGAGCGAGAGAGAAGTAGGAGAGAGAAAGTATATTTCAAGCCAAGGAAATAAAATTTTATAAATTGATAAAAGTAAATTGGGCAAAAAAAAAACAGAGAGAGAGAGATTCGAATGAATCAATGAAATGTGTTGAATTCAATAACCTGAGGATTAGGAGCAGGAGGAGACGCTAGATCGGCCGTAATAGATGTCTCATATTCTCCCTCGAGCGAGCTTTGCGAGGAAGCTGAACCTGTACCCGTGCTCGATTCGCGTATTAACTAGAGGTCAAAGGTTAACATTCAACATATAGAAATTAAGGATTAAAGATAAGACGCAGGATAACACGAGCATAGCGTTGAATTCAGAGGGTCACGCGAAGAGTTTGTTTATTATTGTTGTTGTTGTAGTAGTAGTAGTATTTGGTGCAAGTGTTAATTAGTTTTGTTGTTTTTGTTGTTGTTGTTATCGATTTAGTTTTTGTTGTATGTTTGTTTTGTTTGTTTGTTGTAAGGTTTGTGAGTGAGGAAGTTAGTAACAAACAAACCGAGAATAAAATATGTAAACAAAATGATTAATCAAGTCGAACTCCCAATTAATTGTTAGATTAAATCAAATTCAGTCATCGTACAGTCAATATAACTATGGTCCCGATATTTACCTTATCCTTTTTGTCCTTCTTGATGGGACTGCGGCTATGCGCATCTGTATCATTACTACGTTCACCACGATGATCCAATGTATTGCTCTTGCGTGCAACCTTCTCTCTATCAGCAATAGCTAGAGCTGCAAATATTAAGAGAAATTTAATAAAGTTACAGCAGGAAATTGGAGAATTTTGACTAACCATCCATGCTACGTGAAGAGAGACGTGCGCCGGAGAGAGCACGATCAAACTTCGGTGCAGTACGATCAACGGGTGTTGCTTTACTCTCGTAGTGTGTGCGACCCGAGAAACGATATTTGGAACCGAAGCGTGGGAATAGTGTTGAACGTGTATTCGGCTCCGGCGTCATCAGACGGAAGAAAGTATGATGTTCCACACAGGATTTCCATAACTTCTTGGCCGCACGATGATTGGCAAGCTTAAAACCAATGGTAGATTCGTATTGCTCGAAGTCACCTGGTCGTATCTTGATATAGAAATGATGACGCTTGTACGAGATCTTCAAGATCTTTGGCCAAGCGAAACGGTTAATGCGCAATCTATAAACCAAAAAAAAAACATTTTGTTATCATTGTGAACGTAAATTACAATACGATTTTATGTGATTTTATTTACTTATCGCGATAAACCAAGAGGCCAGAGGCACAAACACCCAACATAATGTCAACACCTTCAGAATCCTTGGCAGGATGCAAATCTACACCATACATGGCCAATTTCTTGGCATTCTCCAAATAATGTAGCTCAGCCTCAGCTGGTGATTGACCTCTGCGAAATTAACAATTATTAGAATATTAATTTTGATATTTTTAATAAAATTTAAATAATTTTTACTTGTGAGTCTTGTGCAAATCCATAACTTTATCCTCAAGTTCCTGTGTTTGATTTGGTGCAATTTTAAAATCCTTGAGATAGGCACGCGTGGGCATTTCTTTGGGATCATAGTCGCCCATTTCCGATTGCACCAGATACGAACCGAGCAAAGCGTGCGTTACAAATGTACAAGGCAAACGTCCTTCAAGGATATCATTGCGGACTTGTAGACAAAGATGATAACGTGTTATATCCTCCTGCAATTGCGATGGTTCCGGTGGATAGAACTTTACAGCAAATGCCAATGGCCAGGGATCTGTGCGAAAGAATTTCGCAACTGGTTTCTCCAAATCAAGCCAAGAACGTGCATCCGTTGGCGTCTCATACGTCAAGCCAAAATAATCCTTCTCAATGATATTAAGACCGGCACAGATTGAATTTACCAGATCACGACCCTTGGCTTTGCGCTGAGAAATTATAGAAATTGATTAGCGAAATTTGTAGAATTCGAATTGAAAGTTGAAAGACTTACATCGATAGTCACATCGAGTATAGAACCATCGAGCAATGTGACACGCGCAAGAGCAGCCTTAGAGAAGTTTGATGCATTCGGTTTTGGTTTACTCTTGGTTGGAGTTTCCGGCTCGGCAGGCGCGGATGGTTTTGTTTCCGCCGGCATCGTAACAGTTACTTCTCAGCTACGCAGACAGTTTGCTGGGAATGCACTTGAAGTGAAGAGAAATCTACGCAGTATAAGTAAAAGAAAGAAAAAAGAAAGAGAGTTAATAATTGTAACCAAGACTTTTGCAGGAAGTGCAAAATGGAGAAGCCTGAAGTCAAGCGGATGTGCGAATTGTTTGTATGCTTCTGAGTGTATGTGTGTGTGTGTTTGTGTGTGTGTGTTTGTGTGCACTTAATTCATTATGAAATTGTTTTAGTTTTTATGCCTTTTTGTTGAACTGGCGCCAGCAACGATTCCGCAGCTCATAAAGTAAGCAAAATGGAGCACAACAATAACAAATGCTATGAAATTACACAAAATTGCAGTCGACAAGGCGACAAGTCCAGACAGCACAAGGTTTTTACCCCAACTCCCTTTAGGGATCCATTTGCAAAAAAAAGCAAGCCACCCCAAAGGAACTGGACATGTAACAAATTATGTCATGCGATGACATTATATGAATGCATGAGTCGTTAAGTGTTATAGTACCCGTATTACCCCAATGGCAATACCCCCATATACTCACACACACATACATATATAGTAACATTCACTCATATTTAGAGTCATAGTCATACTCATATTCATACTGATATTCATCGCAATATTCATAGTAATACTCATAGTAATAGACAAATTCACACACATATTCACACTCGCACTTACTTTTTATTTCGAGCTCAATATTATTTCTGCAATGACTGCGCTACTGTTTCGTCTTCTTCTTCTTCTTCTTTTACTACAATTTTAATCGTCTTCTGCAAAAGATAAAACAAAATTGCAATTAAAATTCAGTTTTTCATTTAAATTTAATTAGCGAAAGTCTAAAAAAAAAAAATATAACGCAGTTTAAACTCAGCATTTACGTAGAGCTAGCTATATAAAAAAAGAAAACCTACAAAAAAAAAACTTTTTAACTGTAAATAAAGTATTAACATTATTCAGGTCGGACGATTATGCGTATATTGTATGTGTCCGACACATTGTTAACTGTTAATTAGACAAAGCAACAATTCACATACATATGGCACTCCTAGGCAGCTTAAACTTGTCTTCTTCTCTCTCTAAGTCTAGCTATCTTTCTCCCTCTCACTCTCTCTGTCTATCATTGTCACTCTCTTAAACCATTTTGCACCCTTTTTATACTGAGAATTAGAACAGCTGTTTCACATTTATGTCTAATAATGTCAAGGCGAAGGGGCAAGAAAATTCTAGAGTAACGCTTAACATCCTGTCAAAGTCTTAAGTCGATAAGTCAAATATTTGCAGTACAGTAATCGCATGCTACAAAATATATTCAAAATTGTAATAATCATAAAAAAAAATACTAAGAATTTCTATTAATTTTTATGACTAATAGTTATAGTTTTCAATGCTGCAAATGCTGACTCTTCATTTCTAGTTGTAAATAAAATGTATTTAAGATTTTTTTTGAATTGAAAATTAGACAAACATTCATTAAAATATAATAATAATAATAATAAAAAAATAGATTGCAATTTATTTTTATTTATAGAATGTTCACTGTAGTGACATAAGTTTTATAAGCACAGATACAAAGACTCAGACACACATATTCTTTCAGCTATTGTCGCATTGCTTTGCCGATTGTGCGGGATCATATTATATAAGCCGGCAAAATGAGGCAGCGTCATGCTTCCCAAATCTGTCGTTATTTATCGTGAATATAATATATATAGTATATATGTATATAGCGGCATATGCAAAACTGATGAATAATATTAAGAAATGCTAAATAAAATGCGGTTAAAGCATATTTAAATCTCTTTCTCTCTCTCTCTCTCTCTCTCTCATATGGCACACCCTGAGCTAGAAGTGTAGAAGTAACCCTCGACAATAATTGCTATTTGTTGGGGTAGTTTGACTTATTGCATGTGATCAATTAAAATTTTAATTGCTTTGAAGACAATTCGTCGTTGCACTTTTTCTTCAATTTATCAATTGATCAATTTATCAATGTCTCTCAATTTTTTTTTTTTTTTTGTTTAAATTCAACAATTCTACGATGTGAGACTGAGTTTCAGCCTGTAGATTGTATTACAATGCAGCCTAAAGAATCTTCGATCACGCTCACACGCCGGACAGGCTGAACCAGTTTTATTTGATCAAGTCAACAACAACAACAACAACAGTAACAACAACAACTAGATATAGATACACATAGACAATACAAATTTGTAGAAGTATGTAAAGCTCTTTAGATGTTTTCGTTTTGAAACATAGAAGAAAAAAAAATTCAACCTCTTAACGAAAGATCACGTCACAATTTTTGAAGCTGGTGGCGTCATCGAAACCTTCTAAAAAAACAAAAAATAACAAAAATAATACCATAAAAATTTCAACAAACATCTAATTTTTTTTTTTTATTTTTGCTTCTTCTACTTCTTCTTGTTCTTCTTCATTGTATATAGTATATAATTTCGCATCTCTGTCTGTGTTTATCTTGAGAAGGCATGCGGCAATTCAAAAGCAATTTTATTATTATTATAAAAATAACAAATTTTTTGGCATTTCCCTTTTTATTTTTATGTTGACATCATCGAGAATTGAGAATTAATTCGTACTTGACGAATATAATGATAATACATATACATAGCTGCTTAATATATTATAATATATTTCAAGTGAAGTTTTCATGTCTAAGTTCACACTTGAATAATTGACGCTATTGCAGTGTGAGAGATTGAGACAAGGATTGACGTGACTCTTGATGCGGGACACATGAATCACAACAGATTATCGCCATTTGAATGTCGCACAAATAATCGCATTTTGTTCCAAGTGAATTGTGTTAAATGTGATTAACGTATTTTAGGAATTTGTAACCCAAGTACAGTAAACACTCGATAAGTTGACAGCAGAGACAGCAAAACTATCAACTTAATATTAAGTAAAATTTAATATATGAAAAATATTTTATGTAAATTTAAAATTTTCATTTCTACTGCTGTTGCAATTATTGATTGATTACTGTGTTTTTGTGTTTTAGTTGCTGCTCTGGAATAACGTTATGATTTATTTTTGTATCGCATTAATGATGATGACATCATCAGTATTAACAACATCAACATATTGCCCCTGTCGACTGACGACATCAGCTGTGAATATTCTATATATACAACAAAAGTAACAATAATAACATTCACTATGCATAAACAATTCACAAGAGGCATTTCCACAATTTAATGAAATTATTCAAAGCATATTGCAGCACAATATATACAATATATACTCACACACACTCACACACACACCTACATACATAAATATAATAGACTATTATAGTATATACTACGTATATTCATTTATATAAAGATACAAAAGATATTTTGCAAGATGCCGATGCCGACACCCAAAAACAGAAGAACGAACGCTTCAATTGAAGGAGGTCGAGGTGAAATTCATCAAGTAGCTGAAAAGCATACAAACACACAAACACACACACACGCATACACATACACATACATATAGACAAGTAGCAAAATATGATCAAACATACATAAGTTCTGACGTTTTGGGGCTGTGACCGGCGTCTGGTCTGGGAGTGCTGCTGCTAGACATGCCAAATGTAGCAAGCATATTTCTAGAGACTCACTCAAAATAAAGACGTGACCAGTATGAGTATATGAATATACTCAAAACAGACAAAACGTTGAGAGTCATACTCGTATTCGCATTCGCATTCACATTCTCATTCTTCGCTTAGTTATAAAGATTCCTTGAATGTCTGAAGAATTACTTGGAATTCTCTATAAAATTCTACAAAAGATTCCCTCAGTTGTTTGTTGACTGTCCGTCCGTTGGGTCAATTCAATTTGCTTGCTGAGTGAGCGCGCAAAGTGAGCTTTAATTAAGTTTCATTTAATACAACTTAAATCAAATTCAATTTAGTTTAGCGAACTAACGGTAAACTTTCATGAATATGAACCTGAACTTTGACATCACACAAAAGTAAACTTCTTCTCTTACTCTATCCCTCTCTCTCTCACTCTCTCTTTGTCTGTCGTCGGTTATGTTTCTGACTGCATTCCGTCATGCCATTATGTCATCTCTCTCTGTCACTCACACTCACTGTCCGTCAGGTCAGTGACGTCACTTGGCGTGATTATTATTTGCAAGTTTTACTTGTTGTTATTGTCTATTTCCCATCGTACAACTTTTTACTCCACCCTCGCTTACTATTAACATGATATTAACGCGCTTTCCAAAATTTGCGGGGGAGTGAGAGAGAGAGAGAGAGAGAGATAAAAATATAACATGCACAATGCATAAAAAGTTTTTTCAACTGTCCGAAAAACTGTTGTTGTTGAAAGAGAATCAACGAAGCGTTAACTCATAAATTGTATTCCAAAATTTTTGAGTTTGTTTATTGTCTAGAAAATAATATAGAGTAAAAGAGTTTTTCTTTTTTTTTTTGCGTACACGCGAGGGCTGTATTCACATCCGTTAATAATCCAAAATGTAGTCGGACAAACGGAACTTTGATATGACAAGAGCATTCAGAGTCCCACCACAGCACGAACTACTTCCGCGAGAAATTTATTTTGCATTCTACCAAAATACAGATTACTTTATGTGATAGACTAGCAGTTGCGCTGTAGAATATGTTTCCAATTTCCTATATAAATATTGCAAGCCTATGCAATGCAAAATTTTACACATTTCTACTGATTTATTAGCCCAATATAAGAAATATGCTTGAAATTTATAGAAAATTTCCTTAGCTTTATATTTGCATTTTTGCAGGGTATGCAAATATTGCTAAAAAAAATAAAAACTTAATTTATTGACTATACAAAAGTCAAATCAGATATGTTTACAAATGAACGATATATCTATAGGCATTTTTTCATTTTTTTTTTATTTTTTGGGTGTGCGTGCAAAAGAAGTTCTTGGATTCCTGCGGATACTCACACATAGGCAGTAAAATACCTCAAGAAATGGGTCAATCGATAATTGTTGTTGTTTATTTAAACGTTGTTGTTGTGCAAGGGGTAGTGTGTGTGTGTGTGTGTAGTATGTCTGTTGTCTGTTTGATTTGTGTTGATTTTTTCTCTCAGTCTTTCTGCAATTGCTTTATGAATCAAGCAAAATATAAGTTGAAGCAACATTTACATTATGCATGGTATATCTATATATATATATAGCTGTATATATATAGCTGTATGATAATGTTTATAACTTGAAAACTGTTGCAATTTGCGGTTATCATTGCAACCACAAAAAGAAAAAAAAAAACAAAACAAAATAAACAACAGCTATAAGTTAGAAGATAAGTTTCAAGCTAAGGCTAAAGATTCTTCCGTTCCAGTTAGTCTGCCAATTGGCTTGAAATTTCGCTTGACCAAAGTAGTAAAAAAAAAGTAGTTCAAACACTTGACTATATACTTGAGTACATAAGCATGTAAGTAGTACACACACACACACACACACACACACTAACACACATACGCATACACCCATACACACTGAAATACACTTATTGACTGCGCTGTATGTGCTCGATTCGGGTCTTAGCTCAATGGGGCTTGACTAATTGCCGCACGTCGCTTTTGATCGGGAACACAACCACAAATAAAACTAAACATAGAAGACCTAGTTATACACTAGAGAATGTATTTTGGATACACAAAATCAATGTCATAGTCACAGCTGGAGTTGCAGCACGATCAACACTTAACTACATGACATTCTAATGCATTTGACAGTAGAAATCTCACGTCTTTGAACAGTGATTTTCCCCCCTTTTTTAATAGACACTTTTAGCCAATGCCCAGTGTCTAGCTGTTCCCAGCTGGGTCTAGTTACTGCCACCCCAAAGTTTTTTCCTCCCGATTGGAGCCAACACACATACACACTCACACACATAAATAGATGAAAGCTAAAATTGGCTAAAGCGGAAAGAGAGTGATAGATAGAGAGAGAGGAGACACGGAAGGAGCAACGTTTATATATTCCTCTAAAATACACAGCTGGCACTTTTTCTATATAAATCATAGCGCTCCCTCAATGTCCGCCCCTCAACGTTTTCACTTTGCCAGAGTCGCCGCCCAACGTAAAACAATAAAAATCGATGCGACAAACAAAAATAAAAATAGAAAATTCAATGCGAAAATTTGTTGTTATTTGAGGGGGAAAAGCGTTTAGCTTGGAGCCAAGCGAAACTGATTGAAAAAAAAAGAAAAAAAAATCGTTGACAGATTGAACTCTGTGAATCTCAGCTAAACGAGGGGAGTATCAGCTCGAAAATAGCTACAACTAGGGAATTGTATAACCTATAGAGTAGGACACACAAGTGAGAGGAAGGCAGAAGAATTTTAGTGGCACAACAAATGAAATGGGAATGAAAATGGAAAAGCATAAATTATGTAGTTACTTTTTTTTTTTGTGGGATCGTCATGTTAATCGCTTGTTAAGCATACAACAAATATTTAAATGCCACTGGAAGAAAAAAAAAGAAATACAAATACAAAATTCAAAGCTGTTGTTGCAATGCCCCAAATTTCCAGTTAAAGCCTAACTTTGGCTAAGAGAGACAGACTTTGCAAGAGAGTGAGAGAACAAGTGAGACAGCTTTGAACTGCTCTCAGTTATAGCTCTTCTCATAGTAGTCTCTTCTAATGCTTCAAAGACACACCTTATATTCTGCTATTGCTACTTTTCTGTGGGGGGGGGGGGAGGTAACTTTGGGCTTCAGCTCAGTCAGAGACTTTTAGCTTTAACTCTTGTTGAATTCAGGTTTTCACAGCGTTTTTCACGTTCATTTGTATGTGTTTGGTTGAGTGTGTGTTGCGTGTTGTTAAGTCGTTTTGCTCTGAACTCTTCACTCTCTCTGCATTACTCTCTCTCTGTCTCTCTAGCTACCTCTCTCACTTGCTGTTTTGTGTCTCTTTTATTATAATTTTTCTGTTGTACAGTTATTAGCATTTGCTTTGCTCGTTTCCTTTATTTGTTTGTCTGCTATGTAGCCAATTTCTTGGCTACAAACCGTAACCGGTTTCTAATGCAACTACAACTCTCTATCTCTTTCTCTCGCATATGCTTTAACTGTTGCCTGCCTTGCATTGTCCAGAAGTTATTTATTTTTTTTTTTTTTTTTTTGTTTCCATAGTCGTTGCTTGGCTCAGGTCTTGGCTTTTATTACTATTTAGGTCAGACACGAATCGAAAGAGCCAAAGAGACTGACATAGACAGACATAGCGTCAAAGCCAATGTCCAAGTCTACTTTCTTTACAAGATTTTCCAGCCATTGTTTTTTGCTGGATACATGACGCATAGAGTTTCCTTTAAACAAAAAAAAATTCACCTGCCATTCATAACTTTAGAATATTTTCACCATATATTGTCGCATCGCGTTTGTTTTGAAATCTTATCAGAGTAAATGCAAACAGTTGACATTCTGACTAATAGGAAGCGTTATCAATATGATCGAAATACATATGTATATACTTAAATTAATATTGTACTAGGTTTATGTCATGAATTACACGAATTCCTCATATTATCAGCAATGACTTTTCATACAACAAATGAATCGTAAAAACCATTTGTCGAATTTCAGTCTATAAAAAAAAAATAATATATACAGACATATAGTATATATATATATGTATATATATTGTATACTATGAAAAGCTTCCTTTTGCCTTGATATCAAAACAGCAAAATGAGCAGAAATACGCACAAACATAACACACACACATACACATTTATTTGTTTGATAAGGAAATAACCTGCTCAACGATCAATTTCCATGGCAGCTGTTGGTTTATTTTTATGCCAGTGACGTCGACGTCTATGTCGGCATCGAGGCTAATGCTAACGTTTTGGCAAGCAAAAAGCTAAATAAAAATTTTTCTGATTTATCCAGACTACAAAAAAAATGTTTCATTGTGCGTCGAAGCATTTCATAATTTCAATTAATTTTGTGAATCAACAGCAACAAAAACAAAAAAAAAAAAATAAATTGAAGTTAATCACACACAAATACAAATACAATTGCAATCTCATATCCGATCGCTATGTATGTATATATTCATGTATGTGTGTGTGTGTTGTGTTGTTTCCTTGACTACGCGCCATTTAGTTGCCAATAAGAATAACTCAAGTTTCACCCCCTGTTTTCCTAAGTAAGTCAAAACAAAATGCGAAGCAAGTGAGAAAAACACAAATGTTGACAAAAACGAAACGCAACAGAAGAGAAACAACAACAATGTGGCCCGCATGAAGGAAAATCAGAATAAAATACGCAGAAAAAGATACACGAAAGTAAAAAAAAAAGCTTGACGAAGCTATGGCCAAAAAGCGACAACGTCAACCATCGCATTGCTCACTCTCTTCCATAGACTTGCACATTGACTTCACTCTCTTCATTTTACGCTCTCTGAGAGTTTGTTCTGAACGTTTGTTCAGCTCGTGGAGAGTAGCTTTTTGTATTGCTATGTAAGTGCGTATATATGTATGTATGTATGTGTGTGTGTGTGTGTGTCTGAATACGGGAGCTATGAAGTCATACTGTGTGTGTATGTCAAAAGCATAAAATGTGACGGAGAATGGAGACGTAGACGAAGCAAGCAAACAGAAAAAAAAACTCTGACCACAGCCCAAAAAAAAAAAAATAAAGTAAAAATTACGAGCGTTGATCAATGATGATAAATTGCGCGACTTTAATTTAAGTTGTAGTTGAATTAGAAGTTGAATTTGCCGTTACTTACGCTTAAGCTCTGCTTTAGTATTCACTTGATTAATAATAATCCACAGAGAGAGTGAGAGAGAAATTGTTGAATACTTTGCGGCGCGTTCTTAGTTCTTCTTAATTTCTGTTGTGATGCTGTTTTCACTTTTTTTTCACACACAGATTCTAAATTGAATATATCTAAAAACACATTCGCACATATAAACACACTCGCACACACATAAATATATATAACAAACAAATTCTTGGCAACTTTTTTCCTATTGAGAACGAAAAAAGACAATTTGTTGTTGCTATTGTCGTCGTCGTTGAATACCTGTTGAAAATTTACGTTGAGTGAGTAATAGAGAATAATACTGAATGTGAGAGAGGAAGAGAAAGAGAGACGCAGAGCAGTTGTAATAAATAGTAGACAAGGGCGGGGAGAGTGGTTGAAAACAGCTAAGCAACTATAGGCGTGGGCGCGATTTAGAAATTGCATCAACAGCATATAAATTTAATATATAAATTAATTTCATTTTATTTATAAACACTAAGAAAATTGCGCGCGTTTTTCCTTTGCAATTGATACACAAATGCGCGATGCCTTTGATATATATTTTTTTTTTCTTTCTGGCATTTCTTTTTACTGTTTCCTTTTCTTATTTTGCTTGGCCATTTGGCCTGGCGACTGCGGCCAACACAGTTAACAAAAAACGTACCGTGGTAAATAAATATTCGAAATGCTGCGCACGAAGAGCAAACTGGTACTGAGAGATACTTTTGACTTCGTCGACGGTCAAAACAACCACTGCCCAAAAAACGATTGTAAGAATTGAACGCGAGAGAGCGACACGGCAACAAATGACATCACAATCAACGATTGGGCACCATTGTGCCTAGGTGGCAACACCGCAGTCTTAACGCAACTGTTGAGCTAAGCGTTCACAACAGGTTGTAGATTTTTTTTCGGTTAAATTTAAATAAGGATTTTTGTTTTTTTTTTTTTTTAATTTTTCTATTCTACATTTATTTAATGTATTTAAAATTTAATTAACGTTTACGATAAAGACATGGTTTAAGCGAGAACGGTTCCACTTTAGCCACTTTGCCAACATTACGCATTTTGCGAAAATGAAAGAAATAAAAATAATTAACGGCAACATCTTTTTTGATCATATCAAATCCACATGATTTCATAAAGCGCACAAAATTACGAATATCATCGAAGCGGGATTGTATCTCTGCAATATAAAGATTGCCATGTAGTCTTAAAACACGATTTGCTTCAATAATATAATCATTCAAGTTGGTTCCCATTAATGATAGGCAAAAGACGGCAACGTCAAGAGATTGTGATTGCAATGGTGTTTTTGTAATATTACAGGCAATAATATCACCGCGTGTCGAGACCAAATCCATTGAATAAACCTTATTGATTATGGATTCAGCCAATTTTCCCTCTCCACAGCCAAAATCGCCAATAATTGAAGTTGGCGGCAAACGTTTTATAGTCTTGATAATGCGTGTCAGCGGATTCAATGGCCACTTCTCCACTTGCTGCCGATAACCGGCATGATAAGCATCGAAAGCACTTGCATCAGAACTGAAAAGTTTCTCAGCTTTTTCGCTGTTCATCGTGTAAAGTTGCTCGTTGATATAGCGAAATCGACCGCCTAGCAGCTCTGACTTGTATTTATTTGCCAGTGTATCTGGACCTGGTGCTGGCGCTGCCACAGTTGGCGTCTCTTCCATTGCTTCAACTGCTGCCTTAAATAAAGATGGTTTCAGTTTTAGCTTCTGCTGCTGCTTCTTCTTTAGGTGTTGCGGTGACTCTTTTGCTTGTTTTTCAATGCGTCCAGTGCGTACTTTGTGCATAGCACGCAGCGTATCGTCGGCTTCGTCATCTGATGAATCCGCTGGTGGTGCCCATGGTCCTCTTAATTTGTTGTTGCCTGCATTTGTTTCTGTTGTCGATTCTTTTCCCTTATTCTTCTGTTTCTTTACTTTTGGTTTCTTTTTCTTCAGCTTTTTGGATGAAACTGTTCGCCCAATGTTTAGCGTTGGTTTGAAAAATACAGTATCTGGGCCTATATTCCACGGTGGCACTTCAAAACTCATTTTCTTTTTTATTTATAATTAAATTGATTTCAATAAATTTAACTACAAAACAAATCTGAGAAACACGTGAAAAGTTGGCTTGCTGTTTTCAGTGCGACCATAAACTGTATATATTCAAAATATCAAATCAGCTGTTTGATATTATTGGCGTTGCCAACTACTGCATGACATTAAAAAAAAAGTGCTGCCAATTTATTGAACGTTTTGCCGCTCTATTTAAACGCCTGAAATAAATTTTAAATGTTTTTTTTTTAAATACTTTTTATTTTGCACTTAACTAAAGTTCAACAAGTTTTTTTTTTTTTTGTTTTTTTTTCTTATTTTGTTTTCTATGTATATTAATTTATAATTTTCGGTTTCTTGCTTTATTTTCACGTACATACGAACTAATTAACTTAAAAATACATTTGAATTCATTTCTTTTTATTTTGTATATAAATTTACAACTGAAGACAAAAACTGTGCTGCTCGGAAAGTTGATTCTCTTAGGACTAAAAAAAATCGTAACTATTGACAATCAGTTTTTTCTTCAACGTATAGATACGGGGCTAATATATTTATATATATATAAAGTTATTCTTTCTTTCTTTTTTTTCTGTTTTTGTTTTTATGCTTTTCGGTTTTGCCCTTTACAATGTGTTTAAATTTTGTTAATTATTTGTAGTGATTTTTGTTTTACTTTTCTGTGTGTGTTTTAGAAAAATCTTATTAACTATTTTGTTTCCCAACAAACCGTTTTTATTTACTTTTTTGCATGCAATCAAATTATCAAATTTTCTCTTGTCCTCACATTCTATCTCTCTCTCTCTCTTTTTTTGTTTTGTGTTTATCTAACGCTGTCTGTCTATCTCTTTCTCTCACATTTATTGGATTTTCTTGTTGGCTTTTTTTTTTATGCCAACATAATGCAGTTCTGCTTTACATTATTAAACAACTACAAAACATTTTTCATTTTTTTTTTTCATTTTCGATTTACAATTGCTAAAAACTATTAAATATATTTATATATAATTTAAATTTACGTTTATTTTTTTATAATTTTTATTGCGTACGCCTCGCCATTTGCCTGTTGCCATAATTAGCTGACTCTTTACTTTTTCTCTCTCTATTTCTTATTTGTTCTCTTCATTTGAAACTTATTTATTTTTGTGAACAAACATTTTACATTAAAAAAAAACCTTCTCTAAAAATTAATTATTATTTGCGTTTGCATTTTGTTTTTCATAATTTAATAAAGTTTTTATATATATATTTATATATATATAAAATATAATTTAAAGCATTTTTCATCTTTGTAATACAAAAATATAATTACAACGGAATTTTTGTGTGTGCGACTTAATTAATATATAATTAAATATAGTATATAGTATGCTATGTGTTTGTGTGTCTGTGTGTGTGTGTGTGTGTGTGTGTGCGGGGGGAGGGGATATCATTTAGTTTTGGCAAAGTATGGGAACAAATATGTTAAAATGGGAAACAAACGCGACTAAGAACTTTTATTTTTATTTTTATTTTAATTCTGTTTATTTTTTTTTCTTGTAAAATTTTATTTGCATTTTTTATTTCTCTGTTGTTTATTTTTATTTTTTTGTTGCTTTTAATTTTTATTATTAAATTTAAATTTGTAGTTTTTTTTTTTAGTTCGGTTGCATCTAGAATAAAATGTAGCTAAAAATCGCTGTATGCTAATTGCTTAATGTTTGCTTTGAATTTAGTTTAATTTTTTTTTAGTTTAGTTTTTTTTATATTTTCATAATCCCTTTTTTTTTTGTTTTTGTTTTAAGAGCTTAATCGGCCTACGACAAGTAATTAAATTACAGTTAGTAGTTGACGCGCGCGCAGTTAATTTTGTATTTTTTTTTGTGTGTGTTTTGCAATTTTGTGAAATTTATTAATCATATTATTAATTATTATTATTATTAATATTTAATATTATTTTTTTTTATTAATATTTAATATTATTATTATTATTATTATTATATTTGAAATATAACAAATTAGCGCCTTAATAATTGTAAAAATGAACTAATAACTGGCCTCGTGACCGGCTAAAATATACAGATCGTGTCCTTCCTCGCTGCCCAGCGATCCAGTGCGTAGCAATTGACTTTCCAAGGCAACGACCCTGCAAAAAAGAATTATATTATAATTATATATATATATATACATATCAAGTATAGTTATCGTTTATCGATTATTTACTTATCGCTGCCCAGCAATCGATAGGTGCGACTCATGTCCTTAATCTCTTGCGTTATCTCGCCATTACGCAGCGACTTGCCCTGCATGCCGTGCTTATGGAATGCTAATACACTATCTGGCAAACAAACTGTAAAAACAAGCAGAATATATAGTCACTATATATGTACATATATAGTTGAAGATCTCATTGCTTACCAATACTGTCGACATTGAAATCAAAATTAAGTTGGGCAACCATTTTTTTATGCTGCTTGGGATTACCCTGCAGTGTTACGACCTGCATCACATTGCCATAGCAGACAAGTATGGCATCTTTGTCCACTTGATGGACGCGCACAACCTTTAAGAGATCGCGTCGTGGCACCATTGTTGCCATGGCATCATATTCCAAATCTTCCGAATGGAACCAACTGGCACCTAAAAATTGTATTTAAAATTATTTGAAATTTCCAAAATTTTTAAAACTGTTCCCACTATATAACATACTGTTCATATTGATAAGCTCCAATTTGAGGCAACCATTGAGCGCTTTACGTACACCCGTGCATACAATGGGATATTCCAATTCGGGCGTTATTATCATCTCAAACACTGGCGTATGTCCATTCTGTACACATCCATGTCCGCCACCCAATATACTAATCGCTGGCCATTCACATTGTTTGAGCAGCATAAATTTATTAAGTGGATCATACCATTGCATTAGAAAGATGCCATTGGGTGTAGCACCACATAGATATTTATAGCCATTATAGGGATTACGTGTAACACAACATTGTGTACAACCCTTTGTATCCGGAACTTTGGTAGTTAATGCAAATTTACGTGGCATTAAACGTTCAGGAATTTTATTCATATGCAATGAGAATCGTACCGTTTGCTTTGAATGCAATGCAACAAGATCATGTCTATAGAGTTGACATGATTTACCCGATAGACTCATTAACACATCCTTGATCACATATAGCCAGGTGGTGCGACGCGGAAACAATTGATCAATTGCCGCATCATGCAGTTCATTCATATTTAAATTATAGATTCCCTCTTCGGCGCCAATCAATAAATGTTGATCACGTGTCTCGGGATGTATCCATGATGCCGTGCAGTGTACACGCAATGGACAACCATTGAAGATCTTGGAGAAACA
>JBAMBR010005947.1:0-74323 GCA_037044475.1 Zaprionus obscuricornis | reverse complement strand
ATTTAATGGCTCTTCCCTTCGATTGTTTTTTTCCTTAAACTAATTCTTTTCTTTTCTCTGTGTGTATGTGTTTCCATCACCATCAGCTGAAATGAAAATAGTTTTCGCTTTGATTTATCGTTCTCACTTTTATGGCTTTTGCTGCTGTTTAGGTTTATAGCGGTCGATGTGTTTCAACTCTTTTTATAGCAAGATTTCTTCATTCCTTAAATATTTTTAACATATTTTTTTTGGCATTGTTGTTGTTGTTTTTTTTTTTTTTTTGCTTTTTGCACCTGTTAAAAGTTTTAAATATTTTGTTAAGAAAATGAAATTTACAGCTTCCTAAATTCAATTAAACATATAATTTTCAATTTAATATTTGCATTTATCATTTTATTCATTTTTATTTCAATTTTGGATTAGAAAGGAATTTTTAAAAAGTTTTACAAATTTTTACAAATTTTTAAATTTAATTCTAATTTTTAAAGTTTTTTTTATTTATAATTTTCATTGTTAAGATTTTTTTTTTTTTTTTAATAAAATTTTCAATATTTTGTGAAATTCAAAATATTTACAATAGAGTTTTAATCTTTATGATGCATTATTTTAAGAAGATATAATTCTAATCTATATTTATTTAGCGGATTGAATGGAAAATATTTTGATCATGAGGTGTTAGATAATGCTAGCATTCACTGGGGAAGTCGCATCTCTCTAAAACTGGTAAAGATGTTAATGCGACCAATATCTTCTTAAAATAATGCATCATAAAGATTAAAACTCTATTGTAAATATTTTGAATTTCACAAAATATTGAAAATTTTATTAAAAAAAAAAAAAAAATCTTAACAATGAAAATTATAAATAAAAAAAACTTTAAAAATTAGAATTAAATTTAAAAATTTGTAAAAATTTGTAAAACTTTTTAAAAATTCCTTTCTAATCCAAAATTGAAATAAAAATGAATAAAATGATAAATGCAAATATTAAATTGAAAATTATATGTTTAATTGAATTTAGGAAGCTGTAAATTTCATTTTCTTAACAAAATATTTAAAACTTTTAACAGGTGCAAAAAGCAAAAAAAAAAAAAACAACAACAACAATGCCAAAAAAAATATGTTAAAAATATTTAAGGAATGAAGAAATCTTGCTATAAAAAGAGTTGAAACACATCGACCGCTATAAACCTAAACAGCAGCAAAAGCCATAAAAGTGAGAACGATAAATCAAAGCGAAAACTATTTTCATTTCAGCTGATGGTGATGGAAACACATACACACAGAGAAAGAGAGAGAAAGAGAGTTAGAGTTGTAAGAGAAAGAGAGAGAAAACAAATCGAAGCGAACCGTGAGAAGAGCCATTAAATTCGCTGCCATTAAAAGGCGGCAGTAAAAGCTTTACAAAATGGCAGATGGACTAAAAGCTGCAAAGACTGACGGGTGACGGACTGACTGAGTGAATTGACGAACTGATGAATTGACTGAAATCGACGTATTTTGAGCGTCAAAAACTCCAAAAAAAAAAAAAAAAAAAAAAGAAGAGAAATGAAAACCTATTGAGAAACGTTGTGTAGAAAAAGCAGCTTCATCTGTAAAAGTAAAAGTCGCGTATTTTACGCTGGCTGCGTGCAAACCGCACACGTAATAAAGTTAACGCTCAAAAGAGCCGCACACACACACACACACTCATATGTAGAGAGAGAGAAAGAGAGGGAGAGTGAGAGAGTAGTCTAACCCAGACCAGAACCAGACCGAGACCAGAGGCTGCGGTTTAGCAATTGCTGCAAAATTTGACAGTTTTCCAAAAATTTTCGCAATTAGATGCGAACTACGACAATTGCAAATGGCTGCCAGGCTATAACGCTAGATGCTAGATGCTAGATGTTGAAGTTGTTGTATAGCGGTTAAGGTGTGTGGATGCAGGTTCGGGTGCGGGTGCGTTTACTATTCACTAGAAGTTAACTGTTTGTCGTCGACAACGACAACGGCAACTCTTAACGTTTCAAGTCACAGATTCAGTTTCAGTTTCAATTCCCGTCAGTTGTCATCGCCTACAGATTTTTATTGCTTCTGACATTTACACAGCATTTGATGTTTATTGAAGTGTGTTAGTATGTGCGAGTATGTGTGTGTGTGTGCGTGTATGTTAGTGTGTGTCTGAGTTTGGTTAAGCGGTCGTGCGGCAATAAGGCAGCCGCTTTCATTGACATGTTCACATTGTTGCCGCTGTCACACGTGGCGTATGCGCAATGTGAATATAGCAATGTTAATGATTTGAACAGTGGCCACAGAGGCGTTACTATATATAGTCTATATGTGCAGGAGTGGCGGACGGCACTAGTAAAGTGAGGAAAGTGCTGGCTGTGGCAAAAGTTCAGCTTTAGTGTTGCCAAAATTAAATAGTTTAGAGCGCCGTCATAAATGTTGCGGCACGTGTGTGTGTGTCTGTGTGTGTGTCTGTGTGTGTTTATGGTCTATTAATATTCAATTGTAATTGTAGTGTCTCTGGGGCGCACATTAAAACTCTAAAGTGTTGAAAAGCAATAAAAAGTTGCAAAACATTTTGCGTTGATTAACAAACTAAGTGAATGATGAAAAGTACAAGATGAAGTAAGTAAGTAAGAAGACTAACAATTAAAGTTAATTAATTAAATTAATTAAAAAAAAATTAGCAATTAACTTGAAATATTACTTAATAGATCTTGATAAACTTTCAATTAATAATTTTCAATGTTATTTTGTGTTTACTTTACATTTGCTGTCTCAATATAAGCTCAATAAAAATATCGAAAATTAATTTAAATTGAAATTTCTAAACATTTTTATTGATAGCTTTTGCGCTCTTGATGCCTTCTTTGACCTATTCGCCTATTCGCTTAACACCTTTCAATTACACTTTGCTTCTCAATTGCCAACAGTTTTGTTTTTTTTTTCCTGCATCACTTGAGTTTTTTTTTTTTTTTTTTTCTTTGAGAGGCTAAAACAATTGACCATTAAGCGGTTCAGGCAACAAAAATCTCAGGCAGTGTCGTGAAAGTAAATGCTTGGGAAATGCCTGGCAAGAAGAGGATGGCGCTGGTTTGCTGTGTCTACTGTGGCGTGGCGTGGCGTAGTGTGGTCTAAGCCGATGGCCGACCAGGCAAAAACTATAAAAGTTGAGCACTTGATGCTACGCCTCAGCACTTGACTACAATTGCGACTATTAGACAAAAGCTTTGTGTGTACACTACAAACAGCTGTAGTTGAAGCTCTTAAGGCTGCTGCTGACGCGCCTTCTTGCTACGCCTTGTGCCTTATGCCTTATGCTGCCCATTGCCAAGGACAATAACCATAAAGGACGCGAACGGAGGCGCGAGACACGTGCAAAGAAACATCTAGAAAGAGGCACAATGTATATGTGCTTGTAATGGATAAAGAGATACAGAGAAAAAAAAGAGAGAGAGAGAGAGAGAGAAAGAGATATAGTGTAAGAGAGAGAGAGAGAGAGAGATTGATAGGTTAGGGGAGTACGGGTACAGCGTTTCAGACTTTCAAGTTCAGTTTTGAAGTACACTTACGAGCGTTCAAACTCAAACATAAACAGAGCCACAGACAAACAGACGAATAGACGAATAGACGAAGCGACGAATAGATAGATAGACGAACAGACAAATATACGCATAGTCGACGGTTAGATGTGATGAACAGAAGCATAGAAAATTGCTTTGAAAATTACGCAAAAATCGACAGCAGCAGCAGAAGAAAAATAAAAAAGAAATGAAACGAAACGAAGAAAAGCAAAATCCCCTAAAAATTGCCAACGCAGCTGAAAACAAAACACAAAAGTTTTGGTGCTATGAAAGACTAGGGGAATGGTAAAAGCAGAAAAAAAAATATTGAAAAAGCAGCAAGAACACACATAACACTTGCTAACAAGAAGTGTTTGACGTTGACACGCGCACACACACACACACACATAACACATAACACACACACACAATACATTGATTGGGGCAGCCATTTTTGAGTGCTATTGAAAGATTTGCCATTTTGGCAACTCATTCCGACGGCAACTGAACTAGTTAAAAAAGAAAAAGAAAAATATTAAAAAAAAAATTAAATATTTTGTAAATAAATAAAAATTTAATAAAATTAAATAATAAAAAAATAACAAAAAGTTTTAAATAAAAATAAAATAAAATATTAAATAATATAAAAAATTATTTATATAAAAATTTAATTTTTTAACTAATCTTGTGTTCGATTTGTATTTAAGCTGCAAAACATTTTTTTAGTTATAAATAAATTTTATTCTTTTAAGTTTAAGCAATGAACAAAAATATATTTTTATTTTATACAATGAAACAATTTTAAGCCAATCATTTCTTTGAGATTTATATTTGCTTAAAGTGTGATCTTTTTTCAAGCATTTCCATTTCGTAGTTCGTCAAATTCATAGTGACAGTGAGACTGAAACTAGTTGCTTTCAACTCATCAACATCAATCAGAAATCTCTGTCAAAAAATTTCGACAAACTTGCATTTGCTTCATCGTAGCAGACGCTGCCAGCGGGCAGTCTACGTTTTATACAAAACTCTTCTTATTCTCATTCTTCTCTGTCACTTGCCAAAAAGAATGAAAAGAAAAAAAAAATAAAAGTTTTCTTTTTTACAGTTTTTCTTTTGGTTTTCTTTGTGCTTTTGCACTTTGGTTGAACGAGAGGGAAGCGAAACTTGTGTAAACAAGGCAACAATTTAAAAAGCAATAATTGAAAACCTTTATGGCATAGCAAATAAAAGTTTTGTCAGCTGTGTCGTTGCCACGCCTCCGCCCTACACACTCTCTAACACACACACACACACACACACTTGAACGTTAAGCAAACAGAGGGAAACTGGACAAAAATGTTTATTAAACTTTAAGACAAATTTTCTCGTTTTTGCGGTACTTTGCGGTGCGCCTCGCTAAGCTGATTAAATTGGCAAATTGGCAGTAGACACGCCCACAATAGCGCCCACATGGCATAAAAGCAGCTGCTAAGCTCAAACACGCGTGCATTGAAATCAGTTGAAAAAGTTTTACTTCCCATCCCATCGACATCTTCTGATTCTACCACGCCCACAAAAAAAAATAGCAAGTTAACTAAATGCCATGAGCAAAACAAAAACAAAAAAAAAAAACCCACACATATATAAACATTCACACACATAAAGAATCGATATGATTCAAGCTACAAGTTTTCTATAGTTGCGTGTAGTTCCGTATTCGCTATACGTAAAATAGATTGCGGATAGTTGTGTAAGTTGTGGAGTAGTAGGAGGCGTATTCCGTTCAGTTCAGTTAGTACTTCTAGGCGATGCTATAGTCAAATTTTCGCATGTGCGCGCCAAATTAGATAGCATTCAAAAGCAATAAAAAAGAAACTTTCTACAATTGGCAAAAAAAAAAAAAAAATAAATAAGCTAGAGAAAAAACCCGGAAATGCTCGTGGCAAACCAAAATCCAATTCTGAGGCAACTCCAATACCAACACTAACTGCGAAATTGCAAAGGTGCAGTTGAATTTTTCACTGTATAGTAACTGAATTTTTTGTAATTTCAGCAAATGGCGTAAAAAATGGCAAATGGTAAAAGCTAAATTCACTGAGAAAATATTTTTGAAATGAAGTTAAATAAATTTGAAAATCGTCGAATAAAATCGTTTATTAATAATAATTGATGGAAACATAGATAGAGAGAGAGAGAGAGACAGAGAGAGATAGGGAGAGCTGCTATTAATTCAAAGTCGAACTGCAGATCTTAAAGCTTTCACCTAAGTATCGCTCTAGCTACTGCCACGCCCACAATGAAGTGCACTTAAAAACGTAAATTGATAACTTAAAAAAAATAAAAAATAAAAAAAATAAATGGAAAATGCAATAAATTTGATTGGCTCGTTGCACAACTATTTGAATATTTTTGATATTCTTCAGCTGATTTTCATTTCTTGCCTTGTGAACACACAATGCAAAGAATAAGCCAAGTTTTCTGTTCGTTTACTTGCTTGGCCAAGTGCCGTTAGTTTATTTGAATTTGTCTAACAGTCGTCACATCAATAGCCTTGAGCCAAAGGCAGCTGCCATTCAATTTGTTGCCAACCGCTCAACGCCCACCTTACACATGGGCGGGTCGTGGCTCAGGGCCATGTTTCTTCAATTGTATGTGCTTGCGTGTGAGTATGTGTGAGTATGTGTGTGTGTGTGTGTGTTTGTTTGTGTGTTTGCTGCCGGAAGTGGCACAAAGTCATATCCTGTGTACGCCAGCGTCCGTTTTGGCTGCACATTTGCGCCTCGTTTTCGCCTCAACTTCATGCTTACGAAATAAAAGCGCGCACAATTCGTTCACTCATCAAATCATGCAGCAACAACAACAACAAAAAAAAGAAAAGAAAAAAAATAAAAAAATAAATAAATAAATATAGAGAAAATACAGATTTGAGTTTTTGTAGGATTTGTAAGAGTTTCCTTATCGTTCGTTCGTTATCAACAATTGCTAAGCATTGTATTTTGTTCTGTTCTGTTTTGTTTTGTGCTGAAGGTTACACAACTTTCTGACTCTCTGACTTATTGGGAGAATTGCCAAAAATGATATAAACATGCAATCATTATTTGCCCCTGAGAAATAACAATTGTATTCACTTTTATTGTTAAAGCTTTGCGATACATTTCTATGTAATTTTAATGTAATTTAAATCATTAAATAATTATTATAAATAATTGAATTATTTTAAAACTAAACATGCAAAGAGTATAATCTACTGATCGTCACTTAGCTTAATCAGATCATGTAATTTTCTATGTATGTATAGTATTATTTACATTGTTTGCCCTTAAGTTAAACATAAATCATATTTAATCACAAGTTTTCAATCAAAGAGCAAAGCAAAAAATGTAAACGAAAGAAAATAAATAAATTCAAGAGGAGAAAAATTGTATGGGAAATAATTATAGCTCGTTGTGATATAATCGAACAATGAAAAAAGTGCAACAGCATTAAACTGGCAACAGGCAACAGGCAGCAGGCAAGAGGCAACAATAGCGACACAAAATTTCTAAACAAAATTTTTAATGTGTTGAACAACAATTAAAATGATTTTTACACAAAAAAATGATTAAATTTAAATGGTCAGCAAACACGAAGCTAGCAAACGAAGCTGTTGCTGTTGCTGTTGCTGTTGCTCTGCTACTGCTACTGCTACTGCTACTGTGACTGCGACTGTGACTGTTGGCTGCCAGCTGAATGTAAACTAAATTAGAGTGCCTGCATTTTATATGAAAATGAAATTGAAAATGCAGCGCGCTGCTCACGATATATGTATGTATATATGTATATATACACTATAGTTGTCGAGAGTTAGTCGTGGCGATGCAACGCGAAGCGTGACGAGGTTGAGGTGCGCCCGAAACTATGCTTTAAATTAAAACGAGCAGCAAAATGAGGCAGCTGCACGACACACGCAATGCACACAAAAGCACATACCACACCACACACACACACACACACTCACACAGAGAGAGAGACATGTAGAACACATTAACATGTGAACTTTTTAATATGCCTTGGTGTGTGATGTTATAAAATGAATACACTCACACCCACACACTCGTTCACCATACACTCATACATTCCCCATACAATTTTGGCAGTCACATTGTTTGCGGTGAAGGTAAAGAATTCGCTGAAACCAAAATGTTTCAACAAAATGCTTGGCTTTAACTTGGTAAAGCTTTTCATATGAAATGTATAACCATATAATACCCTGTAATTACATTTTATTCTACACTTATTTATTTATTTTATTATTTTTATATAAATATATGTTTTTATATAAATAGTAATATTCATGAGCTATAAAAATGTTGAATAAATATTCAAATTTTAATTTTTATTTTTTTTCTTTATTAAGTGCTGAACCCATACATTCAATATTAGTATCTTAACAAGTTTACGCTATATAATATTAGTAACCTAAGTAACCTAACCTCGTGTATTCATACGAGGAGATAAGTAAATGACGAAAAATCTTTCTTTTTCGTATGACATTTCCAGACCTGAGTGGGAATCGAACCTACGACTATGTTGATTAGGGCATACATACATACCCACTCGACCAACACAGCCGGCCAACAAATTTTAATGATATTAAAAAAAATAAGTATAATATTTTTTAAATATTTTAAAATGACAGAAATACTATTTGCAACATATCAACATTATGTAGCTATTTTTTATAGCAAATGTAAACATATTTTAATTACAGAATATGTTCCATTTGCGCATTTGTAGCCTTTGCAATGTTAATACAATTTTTTTAACGCAATGCCTAAAAGTATGCAATACTTTTTATACGCCAAATATTCTTCTGTGTGGTGAATGTGTTTGTTTGTCCTTGTCGTTGTGTTTGTCTCTCTGTGTTTGTGTGTGTGTGTGTGTGTGTGTGTGTGTGAGCTGGTGTACATGAAATTAATTTGTGATGTCCGTTTTCGTTATTGTTGTTGTTTTTGTTGTTTCGCCCGCTTGACTGGGATCATAAAGTTGCTGCTGTTGCTGTTGTTTTTGGTGCTACTGTTGCTACTGTTGCTTTTGTTGCCTGCTTGCATCACCAGCATTGCGGCCAGTTCAGGCCAGGCCAACCCAAAAAAAAAGAAAGTATGCTACAAATTGCCTTAATTCCCCAACGAAAATAACTTATTCCGTTTATTTCGTGTGTCGTTGTCGTTGCTGTTGTTGCTGTTGCTGTTGGTGTTGTTGGTGTCGTCGACAGAGTCGACGTCGACGCTTAGCGCTCAACGCTTTCATGTCCTGAAACTTTTCGCATGTGTTAAAATTAAAAACTTTTCTTTTGCTTAACTCACACATACACGCACACACACACACACACACACACACAGACAAAATACACATACACTGGGAGACACACGCATACACGAACTCTCCCACTCGGTATTGTAAGTGTGCTTTTTATCTTTTATCTAGCACTGGTCAACAGACGGCAATTTCACTCGCTCTCAGTCTGTCTCTCTCTCTCCCTCTCTCTCTATCTCTCTCTTTCTCTTTCTTGCGCTGTCTCTCTATCAGAGTCTCTTCATCTCACACTCATATACAGTCTGTCTCTAACTCAGCTTTGCTTTGTGTGGTTAAGTAAATTTGTTATTTCTTTTTTTTTTTTTTTGTTCTTCTTTATCTCAATTATTTAGTCAAGGTCAATTTGTTACTGTGTGTATGTGTGTGTGTGTGTGTGTCTGCGTGTATTTGAGTGTTAAGGTGCGGCACACACACACACAAACACAACCGCTGAACACTGAACACGTGGCCTGCGTATGTGTGTCCTTTGCGGCTTGCATATGTTAGCAGTAGCATCAACAGCAGCCTGCCAAATGTTTTTGTTCTCCCATCGAGGTTCGAGTGTCACGTGGCACAGTTTTAAATTGAGTTGGCCAAATGTGCTAAGGCTGCTTTCGAGTTTATTGTTTAGGCAATAAACTGACATTTGTTTTTGTTGTGTGAGAACATTTTGCTGTGGTGCGTAAGGAGGCAAGGGTTAGGGGAGTGCAGAGTCTTTTGTGGTCTCTAATTGCTAAGGGAATAGCAGGCCACATAAAAACACAGCAACATATCATTAAAAATCAAATAAAGTTTAACATTAACCATTTGCTTTTGCACAAATTTCAAATGAAAACGTTTTAAACTCAATTATTTTCAACTGCAAATGTGCATTATGTGAGTTCACATTAAGATGTGACTGTAATTCAGTTTCAAGTGCGCTTTATGCTTGTTATTTCTTATTTTATTAAACATTAAATTTATAAAATATATTATATTTTTAAATTAAATATTTAAAATATTTCACATTAAGAAATTAATAAAAATAAAAATTTAAAAATAAAAATTATATTATAGAATTATGTATTATAATAAAAAAAGAAAGAATAATAATAAAAAAATATAAAGCCATCATTAATTAAAAAAAAAACATTAAATTTAGAAAAGAAAAATTATAATTCTTTAAAATTATAAATTATAATTATTCTTTAGTAAAGAAAAAACAATAAATAATATAATAAAAATTATAAATACATATTAGAAAAATGTATTTCATTGTAAAACATATAAAATAAAAAATTAAAAAAATAATTTTCAAAAATATAATAAAAATAATAAATAATATATGAAAAAAATATATATATAAAAAAAACAATAAAATAAAATAATAAATATATAAAAAAATAATCTTTTCAAATAGTAAAATATATTTATTTAATAAAAATAAATGATATTTTAATATTAAAAAAGTTTTCATAATTTTATTATTATTAATAATAATTTTATTCATTATTAATAACATAAGTTTTATCACACAAAATCAATGTGAGCAAAGTACAATTTAATTTTGCCTAAGAAATAAATGCTGAACTGCTTTCCAACGTTATTTGCCAAGATTATTATTAAGTCTTGTTTAGCTGTTGCTCAATTGCAACTTGGCCAAGAACACGGCAATTTTTTTTTTTCAGTTGCTGCCTTAACATATTTCTCTTGATTAGCCAGAAGCTTATGCTTAACAAATGCTCTAGAAAGCATTTAACCAACTAACCCAACTCTGTCATTGCTCTTGCTCTATCTCTTGCTATCTCATTTACACTCTCTTTCTCTCTCTCTCTCTCTCTCTCTCTTTCTCTCTCGCACACACACTCTTGGTACTAGCTAGCCGCAGCTGCTGTAATGTCTCAAATGTATTAAACCAGCTCTGTCATTTCTACAGTTCTCATTCTATATAAAACTTGTCTTCTACACAATCTCTCTTTCTCTCTCTTACTCGCTCACTCAAACAGACACTCTGTCTCTATCTACCTTGTAATTTATCTATATACAGCAAAAGCATTTGCTGCACTGCAAATATGTACAAACCTTAATCACACTTTGTGATGCAGCTGCTGCTGCTATTGCTACTGTTGCTGCTGCTTCTGCTGCTGCTGCTACAGTGGCAGCTGGCGCTAAAGAGAAGCAAACAGCTTGGCATAGAAATTTTCCCATTACCTGCGCGCGGTATGCAACATAATTTTTAACCTCACGCCATGGCGGCATGCACATAAATTTGCAGTTACCCAACACTGGTCGCTCGTCGCGTTGCCTCCATTTGAAGATTAACGCGCGCGCGAGCATAAATAACAAGCGAGCGCAACTATTGAAGAGGCAATGGCAATGGTAAACGCAAAGCCAAAAGCAAAGGCAACGGCAACGGCAACGGCAACGGCAAAGAAAACTGCAAACAAGAGCAGCAGATGAAGGAGAATGAGGAAAGGGGAAAGCAAAACAAGGACTCTACGCTGTGGGTGTGGCAGAGTCAAGCGCAAATTTATTTTTCATAAGTAAATCTCTCTTGGGTGAATAAAATGAAAGAAAACAAAAAAAAAAAAAAACGAAACGACGATGAAGAAGAAGAAGAAGAAGGAGCAAAAAAAAACTTTGCCATTACGTGCCAGTGCAGCCGAAAAGTCAAAGTGACGGCAAAGTCAACACAAGAAATTGCAACCCTGCAGTTAGCGTTGTGAATAAGACTTACCACGCCTCCCAAGAGTTTCAACCTTTGCCCACTTATGCGCTTCACTCCACACTCCCATACCTGTTAATCTCAAGAGAAATAGAAAGAGAACGAAGACGAAGACGATGATGAGGATGAGGATGAGATCTGAAGTGCTGGCAGAATGTAATAAAAACCTGAAGTACGTTTGTTTGATAATCCCATTTTAATATTTATAGTAATAAACGCTTTTACGCGTTGGCGCTTTTCGTTTTCCGGGCGTCACACCCATTTTACACAGACATTGTATGTGTGTGTGTGTGTGCTTGTATTTTTGTGTGTGTGTGTGACCGCCTGTTGCCCGCCAGCGTTGTTAGCATTTGAATGTCTTTTATTAGATGACTTCTGCTTGCCACAACTGGCATTTTTATTTATTTATATTCTCGTTTCCCGCCAGCAAAATCACAGTGCAACGAGGGCAGATTTAAGATTAGTCGTGTGCTACTCTATTATATATATGTATATATATATATAGTATATATAGAGAGAGGAGAGTAATACTCGATTACATTTGCAGCACTTACATGCATATTTGATTTGTACTGATTGTGTCTCAAGATCTAAAGTCAATTTGGTTGCATTCGACAATCTTTTGATTTTCTCTTTTTGACTTATGCTTTTGCTTCTTGCTTTTTTGTAGAAAAGGGTTGTCTTCTGTAGTAGTTCAGCAGCAGCAGAGTTTGAGTTAACTTGGGACAGACGTCTGGAGCAGAGCTTAGCTTTGATAGCAAAGTCAATTCAATTGTGTTAGTCTCGCTTTGAGTTGATAGACAGCAGACGAAATGTCTTGCATTTATTTGATGTGTTATACTACGTTGCGTATGCGTAATTTCGTTTACTTTCAACTTTTGTTTTATCAACGAATTCTTTTTTAATATATATAAATATATATAAATATATATATATTTATATTTGTTCTTATTTATTTTATGCTTTAGTCCTAAGGCTTTAAAGAAATATAATATTTATATTAAATATACTCATCATGTAATAAATCATATTATTTTTATTTTTATTTTTAGAAGACAGCATTTCGATCCTATTTGGCATTGCAGCTGACAACAAATGACGCAACAAATACTACACAACAAACTACAAGCGATTAAAACGACTGACTAGTCGAAAAGTATTCAAATATCATTATAATTTGTAATTATTTAGCTAAGTGCTACACGTAACTGCAGTCAATATCTAAGCTAATCAAGTGAAGAAAATACATTCCACCGATTTTCCATCCATACAATATTATAAGCTTTGTACATACTATAAATAAATCCTATATATATTTTGTAAATAAGTAAACACACTCTTAAATGTTAAACGTTAAACGTTAAACCGAATGATAAGTAAAATATAAAAGAACATTTAAAATATTTATATATATAAACAAACTTTATTTAATTTAACTATTTAGTTTAAGTTGCTTATTTTAATAAAATAATTTTGTTTTTCAATAAATATTTCATGTAATAAAAATCACAATATTGTTTTTTTACTTATGGGCAGGAATAAAAATGATCTTACAAAAATTTTTGCAAGCTTAACAAAGATAAAATAAAAAGTAAATATTTCATTCAAAATCACAGCAAAGAATTAATTTCAATTTAAATTTCCGTTACGATGAGATGGCGCAACACTAAAAAAAATAATTTCACTTCAGAGCAAAAAATTTAAATATCGATGGATTTTCAGCGTGAACTACCAGGCGAACAGAAATGATCAGCAAGTAGTTGCATTTATTTTGCAATTTTTAAAAAATATTGATTGCATAATTTTACGCTGCGACGTTTAATATGAATTGTCGCCCTAACTATTTTGAAAAAGAGCTGCAATAGCAGACACTTATATTTGTATGGCATACTTTCGGGCTGTGATTTGTTTATACATTTCAGCCTCAACGGAAATTCGAATTACTATTAATTTTTATCCATATACTTTCTGTTAATTTCTGTTCGCCTGATATTTCTGTCTGAAAATGTCAAAGATTCGACATTTCTGGCTTTTGACATGACTTGCATTTTATTTTTGCATCTCGGCCGTAACGGAAATTTAAATTGCCATATATTTTACTCCTAACAAATTTGCTTATCTCTGACCAATACAAAAGCATCTGTCAGAGACAAAAGTATCTGACAGATGCAAAAGTATCTGACAGATAAAAAAGTATCTTTCTCATTTAAAAGTATCTCACAGATACGAATGTATATTTGAGATACAAAAGAATCTTTTTGCATCTTCAAGATGCAAAAGTATCTTCGAAATATAAAAGTATCTTTGAGATACAAAAGTATCTCACAAATACGAATGTATATTTGAGATACAAAAGTATCTCACAGATACGAATGTATCTTTGGGATACAAAAGTATCTTTTAGATATAAAAGTATCTTCAAGATACTAAGGTATCTTTGAGATACAAAAGTATCTTTGAGATACAAAAGTATCTTTGAGATACAAAAGTATCTTTAAGATACAAAAGTATCTTTGAAATACAAAAGTATCTTTGAGATACAAAAGTATCTTTGAGATATAAAACTATTTTTGAGATTAAAAAGTAAATTTGAGATACCAAAGTATTTTTTAGATTGAATAGTAAATTTGAGATATAAAAATTAATACTAACAGGGCTTTTTTCTGAGTTTTTCTGTTATAAATGCTATAAACCAAAAAAATAAATTAATTAATTGGTGCAGCTACTTGCTGATAGTTTTTGTCGGCTATTAAGTCAAAAAAAATAGTCAATTTTTTTTTTATTTATAAAAACGATTATTTACTATCTGAGATCGGAAATGTTGGCCGACCAAGTTAAATAAATGACAGCTAAGTCAAACCCGATCGCTTGCTAGCTTGTGACAATTATTGTATAATGCCAGGTGTCTTAAATCTTCTTCCCCTGCTCAACGTCCACAACATATATACGTAAATATAAATCTACGTAATATAAATTGAAAATTATCGGTAAATATAAATTTAATATGTTAGACAAAAAAAAAAAATAGATAAAAAAATAAGACAAATTGCAACATAATTTCTTATCATGATAATATAAATGTATATGTTATATATATTTATTAATTATCGTAGTGCAACAATTACGGTATCGTATGAAGCATATCTATATACATACTATATATAATGGTTTCATCTTTAAAGCATGATTGATTACTGCTTGACGATTGATTGATGAACATTGTCTGCATTGTTTAGATTAGATCTAACAATATAGAACAAAGCCAGCTGGTTGAAAGTATTTAATATGCACAACAATGATTGATGAGTGAATATTTTGATAAAAATGTTTCTTCTCTAGTTTAAGAATTTCTTCATTTCTTTGTTCTGCTTTGAGTTTGCTAAAAATAGTCAAACCGAATCATCAAAGTGCATGTCTAATGCAGTCTAAGCTCCCCTGGGACATACCACAGAAAGCCAATCTTACCGCCTCAATGTACTTTATTTTGCTTTTGGGAGGTAATTAAATCCACTTTAAGCCTTCTTCTGACAGCCCAAAAATCCCAAAATATTTCCATTACCTGCCAAAAATGAGAAAAGAAGCAAAAAAAAATTGCTGGGAAATGCTATTCAATATGCGGCCCCATTAATAGAGCATTAGCGCTAATAACTCTGATGACATGCAATGTCGTATTCATGGACACATACACACGCACACACATAGATACACACACGCATAGTCATATATATATATATATATATATATATATATAGAGTATGTTCCAGTTTGTGGCGTCTATTCAAAGAGCAATTCATCTCACACGATATGCCTCATTGGGCAGCAAAAGAGAAGAGAAAATCTGCTGATAATCGGCTTATAGTTTTCGTCGGTATATGTCTGTGTCTGTATGTGTATATGTATATGTATATGTATGTGTGTGTATATGTGTGTGGCCAATTTCATTGGATTGGGCATAATTTTTACCATGAAAAGAAAAGCAAAACGTAAGCGTGTAATCATTATTTTCAATGCAACACACAAACAAAAGAACCTAAAGGACTTTAGCATTGGAGACTTGAAGGAAGTAGGCAAAGGCAGCGATAGTGAGAGCGAGAGCGAGACAAAGGCAAAGGCAGAAGCATAGCAAGTAGCATAAGAAAGCATAATGAACCCTAAATAAAAGTGCGCTTCACATTGAAACTTTCGCCTGAACTTTCTTCTTCGCGCTTAACACTTTTCCGCAACAATTTATCGTTCTTGTCGTACGGCGGAAGTGTTTGGCATTGCCAAAAGATAATGCTCGCTGAACTCCCTCAACGAAGCTCTATAGTGGCCGTGCAGCATAAGCAGAATCTGTAGCAGTAGCAGTAGCAGCAGCCGACGACGACGACGACGACGAGGACAACGACTAAGGACTAAGTTTTTTGAGATTCAGGCAAATCCTTGGCGGCGCCCACACACACACACACACATACTCAAACATAGATAGAAGAAGAAGAAGCAGTAAAAGTAAACTTGCCACACGGCTTGCATTTCAAACAAAAACTATCCGCCAAGTGGCGGCTGCTCAAGCACAGCGTCTGCTTTTGGGAAATCAGTGAAAATACGTAAACGAAACCGCCATATTATTTCGACATTGATTACAAATGGCGTGAAATTCCGTTATGCTGCAATAGCGACAACAATAACAATGTGCAACAGAAGAAGATAAAGAAACAAAACTTCAATAACAAAAGAACATGAATTTAACTTGACAATGAATTCGCTTTTGTCTATTATTTAAGATTCTCGTAAATTTCATAGTGTTAAACATAGAATTATTTAAGCTCCAATTATTTAAGCTTATAATTTGCTTAAATATTTTTATTAAAAAATTAAAAAAAAATTATATGCTTTTATTATTTTATAAAATATTATTAAACATAATTAAGTGTTTTTATCAATTTTATTTTTATTTTTTTTTAAATAATTTGTATTTATTTATTTATTTTTTTTATTTTTATATTTATAAAAATTTTATTACAAATTTAAAGCTTTTTATAATTTACATTTATTTCATTATTAATTTATTATTATTATTAATTATTTTATTTAATATTTCACTTTAATAACGCAACACTAAAGTTAAATAAATTAAACATAATTATTCTAATTATTTATTTTATTTTTAATATTTTGTAAATAATTTTGAATAATTTTTTAAATAAAATTTTATTATTTCTTGTATTTGTAATATTTTGTAAATTATTTGAATAATTTTTAAAATAAAATTTTGTGTTACAAATTTTTTTCGCATTCTATGAAACAACAATAATTGTAAAAATACAAAAAAAAATATTAAAAATAAATAAATATTATTATTAATTAATTGTTTCCCTTAATATTTCTATTATATAAAATGTAATTTCTTGAAAGTTGCCTTTAAGTTTCCTTGACGTTGGCGGACAAGTAGTTGAAATTGACACACACAAAAAAATATAAGAACTATTCAAAGTATTCAGCATATGAATATTCACAAGCTCATTGAGTGTCATTTCGAATGAATACATGTGTTGATTGAATGAAATAGATATTGATATAAAAGTACAACAAGCTCAATATTCATACATACTATATATAGTCTATATATGGTACATACATACATACATACATACATACATACGTATATATGCATATACACTGTAGAATATATTACTTGAAAAAGAATTCGTTTTGCTTTCATCAATGCCCACTTCGGGGGCCAATTGAATTGGAGTGTAAAGAAAGCGAAAACCCAGTCACAGATACAAATCGCATGCAAGTCTTCGAGAAAAAAAAAAAGGAAAAGGGGGAATAAAGGCGGATAAAATGTACTTTACCCTTCGGTTTGCTTTCGTTCGGTAACCATCTAACGTTTTGTTCGGCACTCCTGCTGTGAGGCAGCAATGTAATAACAATCGCAGCTATTTAGAGCAATTTTTTGCACGCTTCTGCAACCTGCTGCAGAACTGTCAAAGGGAAAACGATGTGACACAAATGAAATGTAACAAAGCAACAAAGGGCGACACGTTGCATGAAGTGAATGAAGCGGGATGGCGTCGTTGAAGTAGTAAGAAGAAATGTAGATGGAGATGGAGATGGAGATGGAGATAGGGCTGGGGCTGGAGATGGAGATGGAAAGAGATGGCAAGAAAAGGGTAGGTTAAAAACTAGCTACTTTAACTTATTTCGAGATGTTACCAAGGACTTTGTATGAAGCTTGAGGCATACAATTTTCATTTCCGCTTTTATTTGCACTGCAAGCCAAAGGCAAATACCATAGAACAGTGTACAAAAAGAGAGAGAGAGAGAGAGAAAAGAACATACACTAAGACATATTGAGAGAGTGAGAGAGAGAAAGAGAAAGAGAGAGAGAGTAAGTGAGTGGGGCTACCGAATACCTTGCCGTAAAGAAAAGAATTTCTTTTGAGTTACTTTAGTGGGACAACAGAGCGAATAAAAAATATAAGAAAAAAAAAAAAATAAATCAGAAAACAGAAGAAATATATATAGAAAAAAGAAAGAAAAGCGAAACGAAACGAAACGAAACAAAACGAAATGAAAAGAAAGGACACATGTGTCCTGCGTTCGCCAGGACAAAGTTTGCGCCATTTGCGCAGCCTTAAGGTGTGTTTAATGAAAAGTTGCCGAGTCCGGACACATTAGAGCTACATAGCTGCAGAGCTACAGTAGTCGAAAAAGACGCTGAATGGACAGACAAAACAGACAATAGACAGACAATGCATTGCCAAAGGATGCAGCTATTGCTGCTGCCACTGTTGCTGCTACTGCTGTTGCTGCTGCTGATGCTGCTGCTGCTTCAGTGGCAATAGCAATGGCATGGGTTGTGGCTGAAACTGTGGCTGCAGGCTGCATCAATATCCTGTTGCCATTTTGCGCTATTTACAAATGAAATACGCCGCAAGTTTTCCAGCCAAAGTAACCACGAAAATTAAACTTTTGCCTCGTTTGTGTTTTGTCAGTAGACACACAGCGAGAGAGAGAGAGAAAGATAGATAGATAGAGAGAGGTAAAAAGAGAAGAGACGAACAACTCGTAGAGTGGCCAAAAAAAGTTTGCACAGCAAGAAAATGCAATGAGGAAAATGAAATTAAAATGGGAAAAGTGAAGAACCAACAAGGTGCAATTGAAGTGAGTTTTTCTTAAAGTGAAGTGGATGCCACAAAATTGAGATAGCTTGGCCTCGTCTAAAAACATATGTATATATACTATATATATATATATATTATATATTTGTCTAAAATGAAATTGAGTCTAAAGCAACACAAGTAGTGCAAGAATATAGTACAATAATTTACTTTGTTGCAAGGCTACATTACTTTATTAGGTTCACAAATTGCTATACACTAAGTGCATTTTTTTTATATACACAGTGTAAGTGTATTTTATATTTATATTACTTTAAGATAGTAGAAAAACTTTTTAGTTTATTCTAAAGTCTTTCACATATATTAAATTTACTTGTAAATTAAATATAATTTTATTTGATCTTTGACTTTATGCTACAATTTGAACAATCAATTTATTTATTTATTGTCAAATCAATAATTAGAAACATTCTACAATCAGTTTTGTTAACAATATGTACTTCAAGCTGTATTCAGCATCATCATTATCATCATCATCAACATCATCAGTCACACAATTTGTTAACATAAATAAATAAAATTTCTATCAAGTTGACAAGATCTAAACAAACTGTAAATATTACAATGGCCATTGAACAAGTTTTGTCGTCAATGCCGTTGGCCAAATGCGCCAAAAAATCAACGTAACGTAACAGAGCACAACGTAACGTAAACAAAATCTCTAACATCAATTTTTGTCAAGTTCTTTCTTCTGTTTTTTTTTTTATTTTACCAACAAGAAATCAGACGAAAAAAAAAGAAAACAATTTTGCTTGGACATTTTACGCCTAACAGCATGCAAACAATGCACTGAGAAAAATAAATACAGTATAAAAAATCCAAAGCTTAAATTTAAAAAAAAAAAAAAAAAAAAAATACATGAAAAATAGTTACGAAAATTTTTAAAAATATTTTTATTTATTTATTTATAATTATTTCATATGCAATAATAAATAAATTTTATTGAATTTTTACACTTTGATTTTTTTGGGCAAATTCATTAACAGTTTTGATTTGATTTATTTATATATTTTTTCAGTGCATTTGCAACGCTTTGACAGTGTCTCGTCTTGTTTAGATAAAGTTAACAGACAGAGAATGAAAGCGTAAGAGTAAAAGAGAGAGAGAGAAGGAGAAGGAGATAGTAAAAGAAATATCTACGCACAGTGCGAGCAAAAATAGAAAGAAAAAAAAAAAAAAAAAGAAGTCATTGGACGTGCCAAAGCTTTGAATGGCAAGTGACACTTGAGTAGAGTGTCGGACAGCCGACCCCTGAGGGTTGTAAATTGTAGGCGGAGTTATGGAGTATATAGTATATGGCGAATGGGATAGAAACATTTACAGGAGCTTAAGGTTTTTGGGCACTGTGAAAATCAATGCGACATCAGTCGATATCGAAATGTTACTCACAATGAAATGTTTAACATTTTTTCAATTGAAAATCATCTTTCGTCTTGGATAACTTTAAGATCCTTCAAGCAAAATACTGAAAAGGAAAAAGAAAACCCAAAAAAAGTGAAAAAAAAAAACGTGAAAAAGAAAAAGAAAATACACTGAGCTTTGATTGATTGCTGTCGTTTTGACGCATTCGCCAGCTGAGAAGTTTAATAAATGAATGTGGTTTGTATTTGTAGCAGCGTATGGAGCACCCTGAAAAGCTCAATGTACAAGTATATGTTGCACGTTTGAAGTTTATCTTTGCAACATCGTTTGATTAATTGTTGAGGTCAGCATAAAGTCTTGGCAAATGGCTAATATGACGAAAGGGATTGGATTGAAAGAGAAAGAGAAATAAAAGTAGAAGTAGAAGTTGAAGTAAAAGTAGACGTAGACGTAGAAATAAAAGTAGTAATCATAGACTATGCCTTTGAACAGCTGGCAATAGCGTCGACTAGTTTTCAATTAAGAAAACTTTTCACTTTATATATATGTATGTATGTATGTATGTTTGTGTGTCTGTGTATATGTTTGTATGTCTGTGTATGTGCTATATACGTACATTGTATAAAGAAGAAGCTTTTGCTATCTTGGAATTTTTACGATGTCGCCACTGAATTAATGTAAATCCTTGTTATCCTTCATTTTATGCTGCCACTGCCAGCATTTTTATATGCATCTTCTACTTCTTTCTGTTTGCTGCTTGCTTCTGTTACTCCTGCTTCCATGCACATATCACAACACATACACTTTGCTTTTTCTACTTGCGTCTCCTTCTCCTTCTCCACCTTCTGCATTGCACCATTTCGTTGTTTATGTGCTCCTCACTGCTCACTGCTCACTGCTAACTATTCACTGTTCGCTACTCACTGCTTCACAGTCTTTGCGGTTTTTGTTGCCTTTTTCCCAACCATTTGCCACTTCAGCTTCGACTACTCTATATGTGTATGTCTGTATGTCTGTATGTCTGTATGTCTGTGTGTGTGTGTTTGTCTTTTTTCTTTTATGGCCATTTCTTTCTCTCTCTCTCTCACTCTCTGTGTGTGTGTCTTACTCTTTCACTCAATGTTTGTATGTTTTACGGTCAGTTTTGTCTTGTTTTGTAATTATGGTCACGTATGTGCTGCAAAATTTTATGTGCACAAGGACAATCCAAAGGCATCTAAAGACAGAAGACGCATTAATTGCAACTTGTAAAACATTTGCCCGCTGGCATCCATTTTATAGGGGCGACAATTTATGGACAGAGGCAAAATGATAAAAAAAAAAAAAAATAACTTTAGCATTTGTCATCAGTTGCAACTTACAACATGCAACATGTATCGAGAGAATCGTTGACAGTTCTTAAAGCTATTTCCATAAATTAAATAATACAAAAATTATATAAAAAAATATTTTAAAACTTTCTCACATCGTTTTTTGTTTATTTGAAAATTAATTTGACTTAATAAATTTATTAATAATTTTTTTTTTATTTTATTTTTTTTATTTGCAATTTTTTTATTATTATTCATTTAATTGATTTCAATCTCAATGGGCCGCACCAACATTTTAACTAATTTCAGAGCCGTAGAACCCCAATAAATTGCACTTGCTTTGTCATTATAATATTTTCCGTTTAAAGTGCTACAACAAATTATACAACAACAATACAATACAATGTCACTTACTAATTTTATTTTATGATATTATAAATAATTTATTAACTTACCAATTTGCACAATTTGTATACCACCAGCCAGCAGAAAGATCCTTTGCACAGTTGACAACATCATAAACATCATTATCATGATCATATGTCGAGAATTTCGAATTTATATGACTAGAAAATTGATCATCTGTTGCATTACCAGAGAATTCACCCAATGTTATGAGTCTATATTGTTCATTATCTCCAGCAATGGCAAAGTCATTATATCTGGCATAAAAAGTCCTGCCATTAAGACTTTCCATATGAATATATAGTTCATGGGCCTGATCTTTTGTTATGCGATGTATATTCTCTAAGCCAAGGAAAAATGATCCCTTTAGAGATCCAAAGCCTTTACGATATGTTCGCCAATTCCTATTGAAATTCTCTTTATATGGAACTCTTTGCTGAATAACTATCCATCCAGGACCATTTATTTCAGAGTTGCATAACACATTTAATGTATAATCGTTGTCAAGTGTCAACTGATGAATACCAGATGAAGCAACGGAAACAATTTTTAACAATTTTTTTTTCATTTTCTTTTCTTAGGTTTACCACTATTTCTCTTTGTTTTGTTAATTGATTCTCATATTCATTTTGTTTTTTAGCATCTGAGGCAACTTGAGCTGTGAGTTTCTTTAGCTCTTTTATTTGTTCATCACATTTAACGTTTGCTTGATTTTTCATTAGTAATTCTACTGTTCTCTCCATTTGATTTCTCAATTCTGTAACTAATTCGACTTTCGACTCCTTACAAGATTTAATAAGTTCATCATTATTTTTATATATTTCTATTTCAATTTTAAGATGCATTAGTTCAGTTTCTAAATGTTTTATCTTGTTGTCTCTGCTTTGAATTTCCCAGTCGTACTTATCGATCTTCTGCTTCATTTCCTGAAAATAGCCAAACATTGGCCTTACCATTGTATGAGCATATGCACCACATTCTTCATCTTTGTCATGGGACATGAACATGGAGCAAAACTAATGAAAATCGAAATTCAATTTCTTCACACATCACATTCAGCAATTGTTTATTACCTGCTTATCAATGCGTTCACTTGCCAAAGTAGATACATTTAGGCCCAGTATTAGGGCCATATAAAGTATTATAAAACATTTTAAATTCATTATACGTTCACTTTGCTTACAGAATATTCAAGAATCTTTGGAACTGAACTGTTTTAGATGCCAGATTTATTTGAATTCAATTAAAAAGTAAAATTAAACTTGAACTTGAAATTAATATAAGTCGAAATAAATACTTAAAAAAAAAAATAATAATAATAATAAACACAATCTGACATAGTAGCATGGCTTGGACGAAGGCCAAGCTCGTAACTGATAAGACAAAGATTTTTAATGGCAACGTCGCGAAATTATCAATATTTTTTCTTAAATGTGTCACTTTTATTTTAATATTATTTTTATTTTATTTTGAATTATAGATGAGTAAACAATTTTTTATTTTATTTTTTTTTTTATATTACGAACAAAATGACCTTTGAACTTTGCCCAGTTAATTGATGCGTCAGACATGTAGCTAATTTCAAAGTGATTAATTTTGTATTTTTTTTTTTGTTTTTGTTTTTTGTTTAAATTGAAGCCACACACACACACATGTGTTCGAACTCAGACTGCAACTAATCGATTGATCAATCAATCAGTCAGTCAATCAGTGTCCGGTCTAAGTCATTCAATTTGTATGCAATTTTGACCGCAAACATTTGTTAATTGACCGCAGAAGAGGAAGAGGAAGAGGAAGAGTAAAAGCAAGAGTGAGTGTGTGTACGTAAGAGAAAGCGAGAGAAGTTGTGAGTTTGCGTGTGTGTTAAGTTTGTTTGTATGAGAAAAGTAAATCGCATTGCCAAACATAAGCACAGACACACAGAGACACAAACAAAACACAGACAGTGGGACATAGACACACACACACACACACACATACACACACATTGACACATGGAGCGCCCCATGCAGTTGCACAAATAATTAATTATGTACGCTCAGTTGCATTTGAAGCTGCAGGAAATGAAGCTGCGCTCTGCTCCGTTGACTGCCAGCTAAATTATGCCAACGAATCTTGCTCCCAATTCAACACTGTACTGTCACTTCCGGTCCAGCCGAACGTCCAACCAGTCCAACCAGACCAGTCGACTGAACTGTTTCTCAACAATATTGCAGCAGTGTTTGCCACGCTTAAGTACCGATAATTGCTCACCTTTGGCTTACCTTGTCATCTCGCCTTTGGCACCGCACCTAATGCTCAACTAGTATCTTGTATCTCTAGAGTCATCTCGAGAGACATCAACGTGTAATCGAATGACATTTAAGTGACATTTAGAGCTTAATCGTTAAACAGCTGCAAATTACCTTAGTGCTGCCTGACCAGTTGATTGTCTTCAAATAATTGTCCATTCAGTCAGTGTTAAGCAAAATGCAGTCAAGTGTTTGAAAGTGTAAGAATTTAACATGATTTGATTAACATTTGCTGGACAAACATCTAGGGGAAAGCTGAAAGTTAAATAATCAAATGAAAAAATAATAATAACAATAACAGAAACAGAAAAAAACAAAAAGAAAACTTTGTCTTTGTCATAACGAATATCGCATACCCTTTCGAACTAAAGTTTTTCATTTCTATGGCAGCTATATAATAAAATATAGACTTTGGCCATATGTAAGTCTTCGTAAAATGGAAAATCTTTAGGTTTTCAGCGAATAATATTTGTCATAGAAAGACTAAGTTTTCAACCTATCATTTCTATGACAGCTATATATATGTTATAGTGCTTCGATTTGAAACAAACATCATGAAACAGACATCTGTAAGTCGTTACTAATCTTAAAGTCTGTTAGTTTCAAGCGAAAAACTTAATTGACAAGAGAGTTGATCATAAATTTGTCGATCTATTTTACCTACGATATTAAATGTAGCTAATGCTGATCAAGAATATATATATTATAATGAAACAATATTGATTACTAATTGAATCTTGTATGTGAATCTAATTTTGGTTGCATTAAATACAAAATATACAAATATGAAATTATATATGCACATAAAAATTCTGTAGAGTCTAGACTCTAAAGTATTTACCACTTGACGAAGAACTGTATAGAGCAATGGTTGGAATGAATCCGTTTGCTAAGCAACAAACGCTTATTCTCAGACATAGTACAGCACTTGACTTTGCAGCAGCAGCAGCCAAAAGCAGCTGTCAGCCATCAAACTAGTTTTGACTGTAGTTTATGGCCAAGGACCAGACACATTTAAAGGGCAACATTCACATACTATACAGAAAGACACACAGACACACAGACACACAAACATATAAACATACATTGAGAATTCTCACACCTAAACTAAGCTAAACTAAACAAAACTCACACAGTGACAGACAGACAGACAGACTAAGAGTAGGAAGTAAGAAGAAACACGGCGACACGGTCCATGGACAAAACATGTGCATAAATTTCAACAGTTCGACGTACACATAAAGCGAGCTACTTATGCCAATGCCAAGATGCCAACACAAATAAAACGAATAACGCCTTAACAAAGCCACACACTCATGCTCACACACACACACACACACACACAGTGTGAAGAATGTAAGTATGTAGAAGAAGCAGCAGCCACAGCAGGACAGCAATTCGACAGTATGAGAAATGAACAAGCAGAAGACGATGAAAAAGTAGATGATGGACAAAAAAAAAAAAGAAGAACAGAAAAGTTTGATACAAAAGTAGCCGCCGTCGGCTAACGAAATTGATTTTCAGGCAATTTGTTCGTTTATGGATTGTTGCCCAAACTCTGCGCAAAAAATAAAAAAGAAAATACAAAAAAAATACAAAAAACTAAAAAAAAGCTGAGAAAATGGCGATAAAGGACAGCTGCTGCTACTAAAACGAAGAAGATGCTATCGTTCTTATCGTCATCATTGGGCAGCCAAAAGACCAAAAAAAAAAAATAAGTCAAAAATAAAAAAATAAAAAAAAAAACGTGAGCTGCCAAGTACGAGCAGAAGGCCAAGGAAAGCTGAAAGAAAGCTCATTGACTGCAACACTTTGACACCTGACAGCTGCACACAAAAGCGTGCGACGTATTACGGCGCAGTCTACCAATTCCACTTCCACACCCCAACAATTTACGCCGGACTTCAGGCATAGCCAATGCGGTCTTGAAAACTTTTGCGCCCAAGACATAAGATTTATTTTGTGTTGTGGATTTGGTTTTTGCGGTTGTTTGTGCAATGTTTGGTGTTCGTGCTTTTGCATGCTGCGAAAAAGATTAAGTGGCGCCATCTAGCGTAGTGAAGCATAGCTAAACTTTGACATTTACTCCGGAATTAAATATATGGGAAAAAGTTGGAATTAAAATCGAAGTTTAATACTAGATATACTATATACATATATTAGATATACTAGATAAACTGGATATACTAGATATACTAGATATACTAGATATACTATATATACTAGATATACTAGATATACTAGATATACTAGATATACTAGATATACTAGATATACTAGATATACTAGATATACTAGATATACTAGATATACTAGATATACTAGATATACAAGATATACTAGATATACTAGATATACTAGATATTCTAGATATACTAGATATACTAGATATACCATATACTAGATATACTAGATATACTAGATATACTAGATATACTAGATATACTAGATATACTAGATATACTAGATATATTAGATATACTAGATATACTAGATATACTAGATATACTGGATATACCAGATATTCTAGATATACTTGATATCATAGATGTAATAGATATTTTAGATATACTAGATATACTACATATACTAGATATACTGAATATACTAGATATGCTAGGTGTACCAGATATACTAGATATACTGAATATACTAGATATGCTAGGTGTACCAGATATATTAGATATCATAGATATACTCGAAATTCCAGATACACTAGTATTCCTAGATTACTCGATATCTCAGATATTCTAGATATCCTAGATATACTAGATAGACTATTACATAGTCAAGATATACTGGATATTCAAGATATACTGGATATGCAAGATAGACTAGATATACTAGATACTAGATAGTATTGCAAGTTATGCAAGTTTTAACATTGAGAAAGTTTCCAGTGTTTTTCTTAGAGTAACTTCGGCATACTTCCAACTTATCTGTCAGACTTTGGGCCATTTGTCTATCAAAATGTACATTGCCTACATTTTGGATATGTTGCCATGTTTCCCTTTCCTCTTCACATAGCATTTGCCAAAGGCGATGCTCAGTTCCTGTCGCTTGTCGCCTGTCGCTTGTCGCCATCGCATTATTCAATGCGCGCATAAGGGCATTATGTCAGTCGTGCTTGTGAAGGGAGTTTTCCCGCGTTCCCGCGTTCCGGTATGTCTATGTTTTTCTTTTGTTTTAGATTTGGTTGGCATCGGCCTCAGATGTTGCTGCTGATGCGGTTGTCAAACAGGCGGCCAATCACTCAGTCAATTTGGCTTTTTGGCTTACAATTTTACTATGTGCAGTGCACTTTTTTTTTTCTTCTTTTTTGTATATATATATTTTTTCTTAACACCATTTGCCACACCCACATGCTACTTGGGATGGCTAATATGTCTGTCTGTGGTTTGATTTATGGACAGGCGTTGGCCTGAGCCTCTCTACGCCATTAGCTGCCAACAAATGGAAAGCTATGGTACGAGAAGTATACTGTCTGAATGTCAAGCTGTGCATCAATTTGACTATCCAATTATCTGCGTCCACTCTCTCACTCTCTCTCTCTCTCTCTGTGTGTTATATTGTCTCTGTCTAACTTTGACACTTTATTGCCTAATTTTGTATTCAAGAGCTTGCCGTAGATTTTGGGGCAGCATAAACAATTACGAATTGTGTCTGAACATTTGTTGTTTACAAATAAACAGATTTCAAAAATGATTTTAATGCTGTAGTTTTGAGTTTCACTTTATTTTATCTTTTTGCTTTTAGGTATATAAACATCATACAACGATTATGATTTTAACACTTTTTATACATATATAAAACAAGTCTATAATTTTTTTAATTTTTTTTTTTTTTTGTATATTTTAAAAATAAAAACACGAAAATGTTTTGCTAAATTCTTTGCGCGTCAAACTGTGCATTTCGCGTGAACTTTATGTGATTTTAACAGATTTTCTACATATACACGCACATATACATATATATATATATATATATATAGTTGATGAGTTATGTTTAGTTTCACGCAAAGCGTTGCACTGTTTGATTTATACAAATAAATTCATGGATTCAGAATTTGAGCGGCAATTCATATTTGACATGCAGCATAAATTACAAGATATGCTGACTGAAAGTTGACATACTTAAAACTATGAAATATAGTACAAAACAGGCTTATAATACATATATTTTGATTATCTATATGTATATTTACTTTATTTGTGCGTATAACAAAAGTTTCAATTTAAATTTTGAAAATGAAATGTCTAAAATTTGAATTGTTAAAAAAGGAATCAAAAATATTAAATGCATAAAGACTTTAATAGCGATTAATAACGAATAAAAGATAAGCCCTTCATTCATAATCGCAATCATAATAAATATAATCATGACATATTGTTCTATGAAAATCTTCATCGCTTACGAGTCTCAACTGCTTAGCAGAAAATTTTGAGGATTCATAAAACCTAAACGTTAACCGTCATTAATATTTATTTATGCGTCCAATGAATCACAATATGCGCGGTCAATAGACTCGAAACAGAAGTAGAACCAGAAATTTTTTTTTGTTTTTCTGATTTCCTTTTTTTTTTTTTTTGTTATTTTTATATTTTGTTTTATTTATTTTATTTTATTTTCGAGCAAATTCCAAACCATTTGCTTAATAAAGTGCATAAATTTAAATTATGCAAAAAAAAAAAATAAAAATAAAAAATGAAAAAAAAACAAAACCACAATTTGTTTCACTTTTAATGCTAACAACTACAAGAGAGATAGAGAGAGAGTAAGGAAGGAAGAGAGAGAGAGAGAGAGAGAAAGAATTTGTAATAAATGATCAGAGCATAAATCAACAAATAACCAAATAAATGACACAAATATCATTTTTATGGCTAACAAAAAGAAAAAAAACCAAAACCAAAACAAAAACTTGCCCCCTAAACTTTCAATGAGACAGAGATAGGCTGAGTGTATATGTGAGAGAGAGAGAGAGAGAGAGAGAGAGAGAAAAAGAGAGTGAAAGGGCATACAAGAGATAAAAACCCATTAGATTTTCTAATAAATAGCGGCATTAACTAAACATAATGAGCACTTAAGCGCGCACTTCCGGACCTCGACGACAACGCTCGACGACAATGTGCCACGCCCACGAACAGTAGACAACGGCAACAGCAACGGCCATGCCATTAAATTCAAACTTCCTGTGTGACTATGTATGAGAGTTACTATATATATGTGTGTATGTGTGTGTGTGTGTGTGTGTGTGGTAAGACTTTGTCTCACAGCTGCTTTAAGTGTTGCCTAATTCACTACAACAAACAAGTTGTCGAAATCTTACATTAAATGCATAGACGAATTATACATACACTTTAATGTTGCACTGTAGAAGCATTAACAAAATTTATAATTTAAACTTTAATTAAAATAAAAAATTATAATATATTAATAATAATTTCATAATAATCGATATTGATAAGTGAAACTACCCGATAGTCAAAAGTGTAGAAAAGTAAAGAGAAAAAGAAGCGAACAGCGAAAGCGAAATTCCATAGCAAAAACTGTCGTTGGATTTTGGTTTTGGGTTTTGGGTTCGCCATCTACTTCCTTTTGTGGCTGCTTCGGATATTAAGGACATTAAATCCACATTATTCATTTCGTTGTAGTAGTTCTTCCTCTTCTTGTTAGTGTTCTTAGTCTTCTTCTGCTTATTCCGCTTCTTCATCTTCTTCGTCTTCGTCTTCGTCTTTCTCATCTTCTTCATCGTATTGTTGCTACTGTTCTTCGTGCTTTTGTTGGTCATATATATATATACGGACAGACGGACAATGACAATCGGCGTTGCGTTCGCCGCTTATTAAAGCCATTTGAGCAATTCACGTGACCGTTGCGTATACGCCCCGTTGACCATTGTGCGATCATCGTAAAATGAGTAATTGCCAGCATGTTTCAACGCATTCACATTAATGAGCCCCGATATGCTATAGTGTGCGTGCATGTATGTGTGTGTGTGTGTTAGTGTGTGTTGTGCGTTGATATGTGTAGCATTTTTATGTTTAATCATTTTTCGGCGTCTTTTTTATTACCTTTTACATCAAGTTTTTTTTTTGTTCTCGCTCATTTTCTTTGCTCTTGCCACAAAAACAACAATTGCAAATTACAAAATCGTGACTAGCGTAAATTTGGCCATTTTGTGGCCATAAATTTGCCATTTGTGTTCAAAGTCCAGCAGGACCATTTACAGACAATCTTCGCGGCACAGTTGCTCAAGTGAGTTTCGATGACTACTCACAGCCCGTTATTAGTTTAAATAGCTACAGTGAAGTTGTTTAGTTTATGTTCAACGCCTTTTTTTTCTTATTCTTTGGCTATTATTGTTGTCTTAAATAGCCGCAAATTTGTTATAAATGGTTGATTTTTTACCACTGAACAGCTGTGCACATTTACGCTTACAACTGAAACGATTAGTTAACTTATGTACAACATAAAATAATAAAAGTATAAAATAAAATATATAAATAAATAACGACAAAATATAATAGCAAATAAATATAAAGAAATAAATAAATAAAATAAAAAGTAAATAATAATAAATATAAAAAATTATTTTTTAATATTTATTAACTACAAATATAAGGAAATAAATAAATAAAATAAAAAAATGAAAGTAAAAGTAAATAAAATAATATAAATAAATAATAATAAATATAAATAAATAATAATAAATATTAAATAAATAAATAAATAACTAAATATAAAGAAATAAATAAATAAAATAAAAAAATAATGGTAAAAGTAAATAAAATAAATAAATAATAATAAATATAAATAAATATTATATAAATAAATAAATAACTAAATATAAAGAAATAAAAAAATTAAAGTAAAAGTAAATAAAATAAAATAAATAAATAATAATAAATATTGAATAAATTATTCTTTAATACTTATTAACTACAAAATATAATAGCAAATAAATATAATAAATATAAAGAAATAAATAAATAATATAAAAAAAGATAAAAGTAAAAGTAAATAAAATAAATAAATAATAATAAATATAAATAAATAAATAACTGAATATAAAGAAATAAAAAAATAAAAGTAAAAGTAAATAAAAAAAGATAAATAATAATAAATATAAATAAATATTAAATAAATAAATAAATAACTAAATATAAAGAAATAAATAAATAAAATAAAAAAAATAAAAGTAAAAGTAAATAAAATAAAATAAATAAATATAAAAAAAATAATAATAAATATAAATATTTATTAAATAAATAAATAAATAACTAAATATAAAAAATAAAAAAATAATAGTAATTAATTCAAAATAAATATAATAAATGAATAAAAAAAATTAAAAAAATTAGTAAATAAATAAATAACGCAAGCTAACTAATAAATTATTTATAAATTTTTGATTTGCTTGACAAAATTAATGAAAAATATAAATTTATTTAAAAATAAAATAAAATAAAGTAAAATTTAAAATTAAAATATATATTTTTAAAGCAAATAGTCAAATATTTGTTAATTAACTTATAATATATAAACTTTATATATTTTTTTATTAAATATTTTTTACAGTATTTTCTTTTTTTTTGCTTTTGACGAATGAAAAACATTTCAATTTCGAATGCAACTTTATCAGAAACAGCACAACAACTTTCCATTGAGAATAAAGAAAAGCTTTTAGAAAGCCAAGTAAAAAAACAAAAAAAAAAAAACAGAAAAAGAAAAAAAAAATAAAGAGATATCGGAATCGAAATAGACAAAGGGATACAATTTACCTAGCTAAATAAACAAAAGAAATGTACAAAAATATATATATATGTTATACATATATGTATGTACAGATATATGCTATATATATTTGTTCTAGCGAACTTTTAAGACAACATTTGGCTAGAGAAATCAACAGCAACAAAAAAAAAGAAAAAAAAAAAAAAGGTGAGAAAAGGCAACGAGAAAATGAAATCGAAACCGGAAATCGACAGACAGCAAAGCAGACAGAAGCAATACACGTACACACACACACACACACACACACACACATACGCATAGACAGGTTGCAACTGATTCTGTGGCAGAGTCGTGTAGCGTCGTACATCCCTTGTCCTGCCCTTTGTTTGTATGTTTTGCACACTTGAATTGCTGCTCATTCAACATTCATTCACATGGCAAAGGATCCCAGCCAGCCAGCCAGCCCGCCAGCCAGCCATCTAGCCAACCTACCAGCCAGATAACTGTCTGTCCTTTCTGTTCTGCCTGCTGTGTCCTGGCACATCACGTCAACGGCTGCGGTGCGCCTTGTTCTTTCGTGTCGATATTCAAATATTTTCCGTTGACAGATTTCACAATTTTCCACTTTCATACCTCATTTTTTTTTTTGTATTTTGTTTTGTTTTCTTGTTTTGTTTTGTTGGCTCTTGGCCATGGCACAAAATATAAGAATTTCCTTTTACTTATTGTTCATTCATTCTACCGCAGCTTCTTTACTTATGTTGAGGTCTCTTGCTCTATCTTTCGTTTCGCTTTCTCACTGACTGTCTGTCATTCAACATTCGCCTTTCGCATCTCGCCATTTTGTCCATTCTCCACTTTTTTTTCTGGTATTTCTGGTAACGAACTGTTAGCAGAGCTTAAAACAATTGATGTGTAAAACTTTGATTAGGTTTCTCAAGTGTGGCCTAAAAGTAGGTAGCGAATTTTCGTTTAGATTTTTCTTGTTTCTTCTTGTTTACCGGAAAATGCTTAACAATTGTAAGCAGCAACCATAAGAAATTGATTTTTTTCTGCTCGTATCAAAAAAAATAACATTGATTTATTTATTTTTATTTTTGCTTTTTTTTTTTATTTAAGCAAATGCGAAATTCAGCGATTCAGCAGGAAAAATGAATCTTTTATTGCTGATTATGAATGAATTGATAGAAGAAACTCAGCGTAAATGAAGACAGCGAAATTTACAAGAAATAATTAAAATATATTTTTAATTTTTTTTTATTATTTTTTAAATTTAATATTTTCATTAACAAAAATTGTTGTATTTAGAGTTAAATTTAAAATTTTGTAAATCAAGTTCATAAATATAAAAGAAATTTTATTAAATGAAAATATTATTTATATATGCACATATATATATTTTTACAGTTATTCAATTAAGTAAATTAATACAATTTCATTTATATATTTTTCTTTTATTATATATTTATTATTATTATTATTATTATTTTTTATTTAATTAAAAACATTAATTTGATACGTGGTGCGCGTTGAGCACACCAAAGAGTTTCAATCGTTTAAGCTATCAATTCATTTGAGTACAATGCTAAATGCTGAACATTAATATCATTTTATAGTGACTTTGCTTTTGTTCGCAGCAAATAATTAATTATGAATATAACATATAAAAAAAAAATATAATTAAACAAAAAAAAAAAAAATTTCAATTGAATTTGCATTTTAAAAAGAATTACCAATTTTTATACACTTTTTCTGAGTATATTTATTACAGCAAGATGTTTGTAATTTACTGAAGATGACAATGCACTAAATTGTTAATTTATTATTAATTAATTCAATTAATTATTATTAATATTAATATTAATGAATAATTGCATATACATATGCAAATATTCTTATTCAACTTTAGCTTCAATGTTCTGGCAAAGAAACAATCAGTCGTAAAGTGTATTAAATCTTCAGCATGCCAATCGATAAATGTTCAGTTAACAGTTAACATGCTCTGGCGCATTATTATGTCAGTCACTGTCTGTTAACATTTTTCTTCATTAAGTGTCAATAAAAACATATTTATACATATACAAGTGTATATATATATACTATATATAAATATATATAGACGATATATATAACTGCTGAAAAACAATTGACAAAATGTATGTAAATGTTGAAAATTATATTTCAAATGATTTACATGGCAATCAACAACAGCGTCAGGTGATTTTTTTTTTTATATACCCGGTAGCCATATGGTTCTAAGGGTATATTGACTCTGTGACAATGTATATTAAGCTCAAAGGCACACTTAGATTCGTGGGAAAACCTAGATCATAAAGTCAATAAGAACTTGAGATTTTAAATTTGCAAATGTAAAGACAGATAAATTTTATTTTATTTTTTTTTTTTTATTTTTGCCTTGCTCCAAACTGGCTTTAGGAATTAAAAATAGATTTATACAACTATGCACTATAGGTAAAATTTAGAAACACTTGCATATGAATACCGGGTATCTCGTAGTTGAGCATACTAGACTGTAGCTTTCTTACTTGAATTGTTTTATTTTTTTTTTTTTTTATGTTGTATTTATTTCTATAAATTTCTTGTTGGGGGCGTGATGCGCTCTGTTTTTAATTACTTGACGGAAATGATGAAACATTTTTCATACGCAGCGTAAAAGAATCTCGAGGCGTACGCTTATAATTAATTTATTATGCAGACCGTTAATGCGCAGCGTATTAACATTAATTTATAACAATATATATATATATATATATATATGGTATATATATAAATATATATTCATATTCATATATATATATATTAATAATTGTTGTAGCTTTGTTTATTTTTGTTGCTGTCTCGACGTCAACATCAGCATCGACTGCAATTGTAGTCGATCTGTAGCTGTATCTGCAGCTGTATCTGCGTCTGCATCTGCGTATTGTGGCCACAATTGACAATTATTCATTTCTGTGTCCATCAACTGTGGCAACTATTTAACTATTTAATTGTTTTCATCGTATGCAGCAGTTTATCAGAACATTTTTTTTTTTTTTTTTCTATAATCAACAGAATGTTCAATCTCTGCATCACATTTGACCATGGACGAACTGAGATACATTATACTATATATGAATGAGACATACTATATATGTATATAGAGTTGGCCAATTGCATTTTAATGATTGTCTGCTGAGTCTTTAAAACTTTTTCGCTAAATTAATGCTGCAAAAGTCAAAGTATTTATTTAGACTTTGCTTGCACAAATGCATTGAAAGCACATTAAAGTTTGCTCATAACTTAAATGTTTACTACACAAACTTAAAGCTTTCTTTAGTATTTTATATTTGGCAAAGAAACTTAAACGGAAATTTTTGTGATGCATCTCTTGAGCACATCAGTTAGCTCGTTTACACTATAAATAATACATTTAACAACAATAGAGTTGCAGCTGTTTGTGTGGCATCTTAAGCCTTGCATAACATATCCATATCCTGTTTGTGCAATTTCCCGCACCTAAGCAATATTTTCTAATTTGCTGCATCGCTCAGTGAGCTTTTCCTCATCTCTTGCATGTTGTACTTCCCCTCTGTCTCTCTCTCTTTCTCTTTCGGCTTTACATATTTCCCGCACATTCCGAAAATATTTTTGTTTTTGCTCGCTTCAAAAAAAAAAAAAAAAATACTAAAATAACCAAAAAAAAAAAAAAAAAACAGGAAAAAAAATACAGCAACATGAGAAATGTTTGAAATTCCACGCAAAAGTATGCAACGAGAAACATTTTTTTGGCTAGACATTTGCGTAGCACAAGGAAACCGAACTTTAGAGTGTGGGCCATGTGTTATATGTTGGGGTAAAGAGTGTAAGGAGTTCGTTGTGAAAAAGCGAGGTGAGGGAAATTGTGGGGTCGTCAGTGTTGTAGATCTGGTTGTGGGGCATTTGGCAAAGTCAACGTCAACATGCGGCGAATGGCAGACGGAAGTTGTACGCAAAGACAATGACTAAGCACACGAGGTAGACGGAAAGGCAAAACGACAGGCAGCCAGGCAGGCAGGCAGACAGTTAGACAGAGAGACAGACACATGGGTAACCACAGAGACATAGACAGAGAGAGAGAAACAGAAACAGAAAGACAGAGTGAGAAGTGAATGCCAACAATATGCATACAATGCAAAGCCACAGATAAAGTTTCATTTTTTCCAATTTTTTTTTTTTTCATCTCATCTCTTCTTTTTTTTTTTGTTTTGTCCAAAATAAAAGTTTCCTTGACAAACCGTTGTGCAAATGCAACTGCAATGCAAACACATACACACACACACACACTCACATACATTCACATGTGTGTGTGTGTGCGGTATGTGGTTTATGTGCGTTTGTTTTCCTGCTTCTAGATTGCCAGTGAAAATAAAAATGATGAAAAGCAAAAACATTCTTCAGGTATTTTTGATGAACAATTTAACTAAAGCTTATACAGAATTAATATGTCAGTTTCCACATAGAAAATATAAAATATATATAAAACATTTTGCTGTTTTTTGTGAAATATAATTATATTAAACCATAAAATTTTTCTTTGCACAACATTTGCTTCAAATTATTCTTTAAATTAAACAATTTTTAAGTTATAATTATTTAAATAATAATTTAAAAATGTTGACAAATTTCTATAAGGAAATTAAATAAAAAAAATTTAATTTTAATTCAAATTTAATTGAAATTTTAAATATAATATAAATATAGTGGAAAAGTTTCCTGAACTATTTATTAATCTATAAATTCTAATTAAAATATAAACTATTAAAATTTAATTAAAAATATTTTTATTTTTATATTTATATATATTAAAATCAATTTAAAGAGTAAAAGTTTTTAAAATCTATTCAAAATGTTGCGCGAAAAGAAGCAAGAAGAAAATTCAATAGTGAAACAAACTTGAAAAAAAACATTGAACCAAATTGTGTATAGAATTCGACTAGTATATAAATTTCGTGGGCGTATGCAGTTCAATTAACTTTTGGCCCAAAACCACTATAGAAAAACAACAACAAGAACAACAGCAACTATAGAAGACAACAGCGAAACCAAAAAACAAAAAAAATTGTAAGTTTTGTAAAACAGTTTAAACTTTTTGCATGCCAACGAGTTTTTAGACAAAACGAAGAAGGGATTTTGGGTGATTTTTCTATACGCTTCGTTTTTGTTCTCGTTGTTGTTGTTGTTGTTGTTGTTGTTATTGTTATTGTTGTGGCCATTGTTGTAGCTATAGTAGTAGTAGTTGTTGTTGTTGTTGTTGTTGCTGAATACTCAACATTGACATGCAATGTGGGCAGTTACCACAAAATGCTAGAAGCCAAAAGCAACTTTAGCCATGGCCCATAAAATTGTGAAAAACCATAGACTATAATTTGTATATGCTTGCAGACATATACTTATTGCGTACACTGTACTATGATCTAGTTGTACTGACTCTTGTACTGTCTGTTGTTGTTTGTTATGCCTATTGTTGTTGTTGTTGTTATTTTGCTGTTAGTATTCATGAAATGAGCTTTTAAACAAATTGCAGGTTAGCATAGAAATACATGTAAAATATACAAAAAAAAAAAAAAAAAAAAAAAAAAACTAGCAAATAATACAAATATTATTTTAGCTTTGACTTAATTACATTTTAATTATCTATTTTTGTATATTTAATAGTAATTAATAGTAATTAATATTTCAATATTTTATTGCTATAATCAAAGAAATTATAAGGAACAATGCCGACAGACATGTGTAAGTCATCGCTGTAATATATGTATATACAATTTATATTGTAACCCTAAAAGATATTAAAGTGCTTCAGTTAATGTAAAATAATACTGATTGACCTATAAGAATGTTTCAACAGCAGCAAACAACATCAGCAGCAGCAGCAACAGCAGCAGCAATAGCACCTGAAGTCAATCAATTAACCTAACTCAAAAACTGGGCGTATCTTATTTGTTGTTTGTGCAAAGTGCGATTTTGATTGATATTTGACATTTATGCGGCACGTTTGTTATGCTATGCTATGCTATGCTACTCCTTTTTCATTTGTTGTACGCTGCTTGTTGTTGTTTATTTGCGCACATTTCCAAAGACTAACAACCGACATGTTCACACACACAAACACACAGAAACACACACATTCGCAGACACAGACACAGACACAGACATCTACCAAAACATACACAAAGATGGAGAGAGAATGAGTTACCTAAAGCGTATATAGGAAATTTCTATGAGCGTGCTCTCGACGTCAACAAACAATTTTCGACATTTCAACATTCATTAATCAAAACGGAAATTATGGCAAGGCAACTCTCCCTCTCTCTCTCTCTCTCTCTATGTGTGTGTATGTGTCTATATAATTGTGTTTGTGTATCTGAATGTGGGTAACGATATACAATAACAACAACAAGATGAACAAGTTAGTAGCGAAATTGAAGGACTTCTGCTTTTACCGTCGAAATGTTCATTTGAGCGAAATTTCATTGCATACTTTTCAGTGCTGGCATTTAATACAAAATCAATTGAACAAATTTATAATAAATATATGTAGAAATATTTTGAAATATTAATAAATAAATATAAACAAATATATATTACAAATTTCTGCATGGAATAATTAATTAAAAATGTTTTTGCAGCTGAAAATTTCTACATCAAAGTTTAACAAACTATTTTTGAAATGTTTCGGAAACTGCATTGTTTGCTCTTATTAATTAATTTTGAATTGAAATCAATAATATATCAATAATAACGATTCAGTTAAATTCGTAATTCACATAATAATTTGCTCAAAAATTTAAATTTCAATTGCAAGAAATATCTGTAAAATGAAACTATGTATATAATAATTTTAAAGTAAACGATCGCAATGCCTACTAAATCATTTGAAATGCATAAATTATTATTGTATTTATCAAGTATTTATTAATTATAAAATTTATAGCAAAATGTGAGAAAATTCAAAATCTGTACAAAAACAAAACAATTGAATTATGGAAAAGCTAACATTTTATATGCAGCGCGAAAGTATGCAATACAAATATGGCACAAGGCTTCATATGATACTATATTTGACTTACTTTTGCATAATGATAGCTGTTCGTAGGCCTATGCATAGCTAACTGCACAATTTGACCAACTGGCCGAAATGGCCATAATGTTGGCCAAATCGCCGCAGCAGTAAATATTAAACTGGCCAGTATTGCAATTTCAATGTGCAGGCAGCAGCAGCTACCAAGCTCCAACGCGTCGCATTGGGTCTTATGCCGCACAATTGAAAATGTCGGCACATACACACAGACATATAGGCGCTGAACGCATGCCATTAATAATACGCTTACGCGCTTTTGTGCGACCGCCACTGTCGTAACACCACAAGCAGCACGTAGCAGCACCACCACGTAGCTCACCATGCACCATGCAGCATGCAGCATGCTTGCTGCCTCTTTCAGTGTTAACGCACCAACTGGTTAATCTGCCTACGGGCCGCATAAATGCGCCAAAGTGAGTGCAGTACTCAAAGTGCAGGCAGCCAGTGAATGCTTTAGGTCATTTTTTGATGCTTGTCATGCAATTGCAAGCAGCAGCAGAAGCAGCAGCAGCAACACAGACTTACCCACAAATACATACACAGACACTCATTACACATAAAATATGGAAAGAAAAGATATAAAATCGACAGGAACTAACAAAAAATATAAATTATTTATTTTATCAATTACTTAAAAAAAAAAAATAAAAATAAAATACTAATCATATTTATTTATGCCAAATAATTTTTTAAGTAAAAATTCAGAATAAAAATATATAACTTAAACTTAAGTTCAATATGATTGAAGCACTCTTCAAAATGCTGCCACAATCTATGCAATCTAATTCTCATACTTTTATTTGTTCAAAGTTTGCGTGCCAAACGCCACAAATCGATTTAAGTAAAGAAAAATAAAAAGAATAAATAAATTCAACTTTGGAAAATGTGAAAAATTACGAAACATAAAAAAAAGAAATACACCAAAAATACACGAAGAAAAAATAAAAAGAAAAGAAAACAAAATATATGTAAATAAATGGAACACTTTCCGAGGCGCTGCTTTTCGATTTGTAACAATTATTGGTCGTTACGAGGCGCAAAACAAGCAGCCCAATTTCCTTTTAGCCCAATAAGCTCATGAAGACCATGCCTCCTCCTCCTCCGCCCTCCCGCTACCTATCAGGAGAACATAACCCTCACCAACTTATTGACAGAGACCACTAACAATTATTGCACATTTTGTGGCATACTTTGTGGCGGCTTGCAAGCACGAACGAACGACGCTAATGCCTTTGAAATAATAACAATAAATATTATTGACATGCAAAAACAAAAAAAAATTTTGTATATATATATATATATAAATAATAGCAAGAAAAATGCCACAAAATGTCAGGAAATATTTATTACACTGTCGAACACAAATATTAGTTAATATTTATATTCAAATATTATTTACATATATACATATATATATATTATATTATATTTTTTATTTTATTTTTATTTTTTTTTTTTGTGTTTCTTTTTCTACAATATTTTTAGTGGCGGCTGTAATTATCGTTAATTGATTTGCAGCTGCTACTGTAATTATATGAATTATTTTAAATGACACTGTCGGCGTACAATGGGCATCGATGGGCGTGGTTCGTTGACCCAAAAATATTGTTAGATCAAAATTATAAAAATTTCACAAAAACATTTTTGCCAATGGCCAAAAAGTGCAATTTAATTTTCAGCATTTACTGGAAACACTTGCGATACCCTGTTAAAAAAATAAAATTTTTATTTTTAAACTGTAAAATTGCGCTGTGTAATTTATTTAAAAAAAAAATAGTTTAGAAATTATTATAGCAGCTTAAATATAAATAAAAAAAATTATAAATTAATAATGTTAAATGTTAAATAAATAAAAATAAATTTTATTTAATTTTTCGGTAAATTACAGGGTAAATTTATAGTCAATCAATTGCATTTGTATTTGCATTTTGGGCGTGTTAATTGAAAATGCGCGTTGACATTTTTATAGCTATTCGTTAGGTTTTTAGTCCCAATTTCTGTTAGCCAAAATGTTGCAGTTTATTTATATTGAAATTTATTAGCTTTTGTTATTTCGATTGTCGGTTTTAAGCGAATGCCATTTAAAATGCAATAAAACTCAATGCAAAATGCTTTCATTTAAGTCAGGTCAATGCATTGCAATGGCATAAACTATGTTAATGCAAATGCTTGTTGGCCTCACAGTCGTCGTCGTCGTTGTTGTTGTTATATTCAATAATTATAGAGTATGGAAAGTTTTATGACTTTGTGATATCAGAAAAGGAGGCATGGAAGATACCACAAAGAATATAGATATTCCTGCCTCGATCCTAGAATTTATTACAGCAGGCATCTTCAAATTTCAGCTCCCAGTAGTAGTTTTAGATATTGCAAATTTCTTTAAATTTTTATATTTTTCATTTAATACTTTGAGATACATTTTTGTATTTCAGATACTTATGCATCTCAATAGAAAGTATCTTTAACACATTTCCATAGACATTCATGCATAACTTTAGTTATTTTCTTATTGTTGCTTTGCACTCACTTCGCATAATGCCAAGGAAAATTTTCTAGTTGAAATATGTATTACATTTTTCTTATTCTTTCAATTTTTTACCCATGAGACAGACAAAAGCTGTTTTACTTATAGTTCCTCATGTTGTTGTAGTTCCTCAAGTTCCTGTTGTAGTTGTTGTTGTTTTGTCTTATTGTCTAGGTCGCTTACATTCTGTTTTGCATGATTTTTTTTTTTTTTCTTTTTGCTTTTCTTTGTTTTGTTTTGGTTTTTTTTTTATCATCATCTCGTGCCTGGCACTTGAAACGCTTTTCCACTTGAGCAGCGCACTTTTCTTTGGTCGCACTCAAGCGACGCTTCAATTCGCACTTCACCTGAAGAGTCGACACAGTGGCACAGCCAGAGCTGAGTTAAATGCGTAAGCAACCAACCAAGCTACAACCAACAGCACATTCCATGGCCATAAATGACAATCGAAGGCAAAAACGAAAACGAAGGCGAAGGCGAAGTGCATACAATAGCAATTTTCTCTAGAGATTTTACATTATTCCCTAATGCTAAAGCGCAATTAAAACTGCATTTAAATGTAAACAACAACAGACTCTCCTGCATATCAAAGGAGCAGTGTGGCTATACATATATATATATATATATATATATATATATATATATATTCTCAATCCTTATGCTGATTTTTATATATATTTTTATTCAAGGTGAAAGTGTAAATAGCAAAACTAACTTTGATTCAAAAATAATTGGTATCCAATAGTCGATTAAACTTTACTATTATAATTTATGTTTATTTTGTTTCATTTCTCTCTCTCTCTCTCTCTCTCTCTTTCGCTCTATCTCACTCACACACAGCCACTCTTCTATCTCAGCGCTTTTCATTTACTTGCAACCCGTTGGCATTTTTAAGTGTATTTTTGTTTAATTAAAATACTTTTCGCACTTTGCTTCTTCATGTTGATTGCATATTTTGCCAGAAATTTGCGCGTTTATTTGACTGATTGACTAACTGACTGACTGAGTGACTGAGTGAGTGATTCTCTGGAACTGTTCAAACTTTTCCCGCAGCTCACATTTTTTGTTTTCCATTTTTTTTTTATTTTTTTTTTTTTTTTTTTTTTTGTGATTGCAGTGTAAAACTCGCTGGCAAACGATTCGCATTCTTCGCTGTTCACTGAAAGTATTTTAATATAGTTTATGGTATATCGTATCTCTTCTTCTCGTATCTCGTATCTCACACTATCGCATTTAACATTTAATAGTCAAGTTTTATCGTTTGGTATTTTCATTATGTTGAAGTAACTAAAGTTTTAGCAGCAGTGGTAAATTTTATATTAAAATTCGATTTATCGAAATCAAATATTATGTTAAATGAATAATAACCAATTACTAACGGTATATTATCATTTCATATTATATAATATTAATATAATATTAAAATATTCGTATTTATTTCAAAATTTTAATTTTAATTAATTTTCTATATGCGATACGCGTTATGAACCGAAGGTATAATGACTTTTGTAACATCAACAGATATATGTAACGCCTAGATATTAGTGTTAGAGTATATATATATTCATGTTCATTATCAACTGTCGAGTCGACTGAACCATGCTCGTCATTCCGTCAGTGTGTGCATATGAACTCTTAGATCTCATAGATCTATACGAGAAAAATATTACAAATTTTGCAAAAAAAAAAAAGAATGTACACATTTCTGCCATGCCCCTACAACGCCTCCAAAAATGTAACCTAACTGTATACAAATTGTACTACAGACACAATTTTATATATAAATTCTTGAAGCCGTTTAATGTGCATTACTTCAAATGATCTGTGAAAGTTTGATCCTAGTCGGATTATAAGTTCAATCATCAATTTTCTGCACATAAGTATCGGGTGTAACAAAAGTTTTCTTACGTTTTTTTTATCCATCATTAAAAACCTCAAAATTTAAATTTATTAATAATAATTTATAATTATTGTAGATGTTTTCTCACTCATGGAAATAAATTTCAATTTTTATTTTTAATATATTTATATTAGAAATAACATTCAGAATTATTTCATTATTTGTTCCTATAATTTTCCTATTCCATTTTTTATACTATTAGTAAAGAAAATTATTTGTACTTACCCAAAGTAACGAGTTGCAAGTTTTTTTTTTATTTATTAATTTACACAGTTCATTTTATTTATATTAAATGTTTTATTATTTTTTATTTCATTTATATTTTCCGCACTTTTTATTACATTTTTAAATTGTTTTATTTATTTTATTTTTTTAGATGAATTTTAATAAATACCACAAACACTTGTTTTAATTTTTAAGTAATATTTTTTTTTTTTTTAAATTGTAAATACTTCATATAAAATTTAATATTTTATGTAATATGTTAAAAAAAAATGTAGTTAAGTAATGCAGATAAAAAAATTCCCTCATATGGTAATTTTTTTTTTTAATTTATAGAAATGTATTAAATAAATTGAAATGCAAATAAACTTAAAATTCTGTTGAAAATGATAAAATTTACTATTCCATTTAGGCAACTTCAACTACATAAAATAAAATAATAAAATTCTCTTTTTTATAGCATACTTTAACGGGGCCAGAAAACTAAAAGCTAAGAACTTACTAACAAATGCTGAATGCTGAAATAAAACCCTATGAAATGCATAAAAAATGCATACGCTTGTCATAAGCCATGTTGAGCCAGTGAGAAACAGGGCAAAATGCATTACACGGCACAGCTGAGACACAGCAATTTTCGTTTAGAAAGACCGGTCTTGAGAATGGCATGAAAAATAAGATGACAACTAATGCCGGTTGAGTAAAGTTTTAAATTTCTAATTTCTAACTTACCACCGGTCAAATACCATTTACTATAATTATGATTATGATTATTATTATTATTTATTAAAGTGAATAATTGTTGTCTAATGCGACAATTTTTTTGTTTTAAATTTATCAAAAATGTTACTTTGATAATTCGCTTTGCGCTTTCGGCAGCTGCAAATTTCGTTTTGCCGCACGACGACAGAACATCGAACTTTTCGCTTAAATCGTTCGTTTGCAACTGAAGCGACAATTGCACACAGTTCGCCAAATTCGCTGCACTTGCTCGGTACGCGAGCGTTGGCAGCCAGTCAGCCAGCAGAGATAGCGACAGAAGCAGCAATAGTAGCAGCAGCAGCAGCAAAAGCAACAGCAAAAGCAACAGCAGCAGCCACTGTCACCGCCAAAGGCTTCCAATGCGAAACGAACGAAGGCTCAGCACAGGCGAATGGGCAGCACAAAAGCAAACAAAACAGAGAGACGCGTATGACGCCGGCTATCGTTGATACGACGCATTCGTATTCGTGATTTTTGTCTTTGTTCCATTGCCAATTTGTTTCACATACGAACTTTGTGAGCATTTGCAAAGCTCATTATGATGTTGTTAGCGAGCAGCTGTTTTCATGCTTATGATTTATGATACTTATAATGATAAATTACAATTTAGCAAACAAAATTCAAATAAATTTTCTAATATATATTTAAAACTTATTAAAATATATAAAAAATAAAAATGAAAACTAATAATTAAATAAATATTTATTATATTGTAATTGCATGGAAAGAGAACAAAAGAGACAATGAAATTGCATTGCTAACAAACTTTTATAGCATGTTCTCTCACACTTTATCTCTGTCTCTCTCTCTCTCTCTCTCTCAATCTCTTAAGCACACACAAACACATTCTCACTTCATGCTGTTGCATATTCGGGAAAATGCACTGGAATGCCTGGAAGTGCTAAGTGCAGTTTGAAACAGTTGAAAAAGCTAACGTTAACCATTCGCTTCACAGCAGCCAGATGTAATGCATGACAAATTATCAGAGAAACGCAATAAATTACTAAAAAAAAAAAAAAAAAATTATTTATCTTGAATTTAAATCATAAATTATTATCGAATTAATATACATATAATAAATATATATTTTATTCATTAAATATAAATATATTAACCAAAAATATAAATTATTAAATTTAATTTATATTTTAAATATAAGTTAAATATAAATTAGAATTACAGTGGAACAATTTTTATTTAATTAAATAATTTATTTAATTTTGTTTGTTTTGAAATTAGTTAAAGCCGCTTCCAGTCATAACACTCTCTTAAATACACAAAAGCGCTCTCTTAAATGCCATTGGAAGCGTTACGTTCCAATGTTTCGCAATGCCAAAATGTTTCATCAAAGTTGCTATAAAACTTCAAAGTCTCTCTAACGGTAATAGTTACTGTTTCTCTCTCTATCTATGTCTTTGTTTATCTCTCTGTCTATATCTTGCCATATCACACTGTTAGTTTATCTGTCTCTATCGCTCTTACATATATACATTAGTGTTATGTTCCACATTTCAAAGCCACAAACTGCTGACAGCTGACATTTTGGAGATGTCATTTCTAAACTGCACAGTGGACTCCACTCGACGACGCCATGCGGCGATTTACGACGAGCCAACGACGCCGACGACGAGCCAACACAAACGAAGTGTGAAAGCCAAAAGGCGGCAACCGATGTTGACTAGGCGCGAGAGGGAAACGAATATGGAATGGGAACTTACTACAATAACAAACAACAAAAGCACAAGAAATAACTGTAAAAGAAATGAACCTGCCTCAACTAAAGGAAACAACAAAAAAAAAACAAACAGGGGAAAAGTTTCTGCCGGCCGGCAGAAAAAAAAAGCAATAAATAAAACCGTTGCTTTTGCTCTTTACAAAACAAAAATTAAAATATAAAAAAATATTTCAAGATTTGCCATTTGATATTCTAATGTTATTTTCTTCTCTATTGGCATACAACAAAATAAAGAGAAAAAAAAGACAATAACAACTGCTGCTGCTGCTGTTACAAACTGAAACTGCCGCTGTTAACGGTAATCAGCTTTTCATTTTCAAATCCTTGCTCACCTTTCCCCACCCCCATCAGCAACTTTTTCAAATACAACTAGATGCACGCACGTTCACGCACAGCACATAGATTACTGTATCGCCAATTCGTACTATGAAGTTTTCATGTTCATCCGCTTACAATACTCGCCCTTTGTTTCATTCCATTTTTTCGCATTCGCGCCCGTTGCTACTCTTTCTCCCACCCATACATACATACACTTAACAGGTGCCGATTGGTTACGTTAAGCATGAGAAAGTTATGTGCACGGCACAACGGTGTTGAAGAAGTGGTGACAGGGGCGAAAGGGGTTTTGTTGGTTGGGGAATAGTGAACCAAATCAATTGTTCGCAACATGACTAAATCTTTTGCATACACGAAATTCATTTAGTGTGTTTTGCATTTGCCGCACATGGCTCGTATGAAAAGCCCAACGACACGTTTAAATTGCGCTGTACACCGAGCAATGATTACAGTTAGCAATTTTTTACATTGTTACATATTTGGTAATGTAAGAGTTGCTCTTCGAAAATTCTTAGAAAAATCATTTAAATAATAAAAAAATTAAGAAATAAAGTATTGCTGCTCTGTTTATAAACTATGAGGTACAAATAGGTTTGTTTAAGTTAGTAACACTTTATTATTAAGACTATTTTCTAGACTATTTTTTAAGTAGTTAATGCTTAACAAACAAAAATCACATTTACTACAATTTTATAGAAAAACTACATCTATGGCCGTTTGTTCCTATGACAGCTATATGATATAGACGTTCGATTTAGATCAAATTGAAATATATCTTAAGTCGTCTCAAAATTCACATCCTGTAAGTTGCATCCGAATAGCTTAAAAAACATAGAAAATCTACGATTGTAGGCCAATTGCTCCTATGACAGCTATATGATATTGTGGTCCGATCTGGCCAGTTACAACTTATATATAGCCAAATGAACATAATGAGTATGTGTATCAAGTTTCAGACGGACCTGAAAAGTTGTATACTCCTGTCAACGTTGATAAGGAATATATATACTTTTTTGGGCCTACGACGTCTCCTAAGGAGCGTTTAAACTCCTGTCTAAAATTAATATACCCTTTGCAAGGGTATAAAAAACATTTCATTTCCTCCATTTGACTTTACACTAAATATAATAAAAATATTAAATCGGACCACCACTATATCATATAGCTGCCATAGGAAGAATCGGCCGAAAATTATTTTTTTTTTTTTATGAAAAAAAGATAACTTTGCTTTATTTATTTCATAGTTTTAATTTTCCAAAGCCTTCTTTATGGTAGGCATTAAATATTCGACTGATAAAACAAATTTCGTTAATAATATTCTAAATTTGTAAAATTAAAATATAAAGAAATTTTCAAAAACAGACAAAACAAAAACGAAAAATATTCAATTGAAAACATTTCCGCAGTACAAAACGTGATATTTGTTTTTGATATGCAACACAATATGAAAGTTGAGAAAGATAAAGAGAAATTAAAGAACTTATGGAAGGATGATCAATCATCAGTCACGGAAGAATCTCAACTTGACATTAGACAACGTCAATATACATGGTTTAATGATAAAGGCGAATTGGCAAGTCGCCAACTAACCGATTATGAATGCCGTCTAGAAGATGATCTACAGAAATTACAAGATGCATTATTCTCAATATCATCGCATTATGCTAAAGTACAATTTCGTCTAAGACAAATTGCTAACTCGACAGGATATGAACGTGAATCTCTATTCTATGAGTTGCAAAAAACAATTGGTCAAAGTATCAATCGAACCAATAAGAACAAGAGCAATGAATTTTCACAATTAATTGATGATCATTCGTATGAGATTGGTGATGTAAGACAAAGGCAACAGAATATTATAATAGGAATTCGAGGACAATTACAGAATCTACTAGATAATACCAGTAATAAACCAAAAGCAGCAAATATTAATTATGAAGAACCACAAAACGTTACATCAACATCAGAGTTTGCTTATCAAACTGCAAGTTTGCCAAACAATGATAATGATAATAAAAAGCAAAGGCGAAAATTGAAAAAGAAATTAAAATCAAAAAGAAACAGAAACATGTCACGGTAAATTGGAAGATAAAACGACAATAAAAAAATGTTAAATCTATACAGTAAAAATATAAATAAAAAATAATCTAAAATTAATTTAAGACACATTCGACAACTAATGATTGAATGTATTTTAAGCTTAAATTTAGATTATTATTTATATTTTTATAATTATCGATTTTTAACTATGGGAACATATGTATATAGAGCATCAAGTATGTATTGATTTTGTTAAGATTCCAAGTTGATTGTGTCGTGGAGTTCAGTTAGGAAGAATGTAAAATGTAATGTGAATGGAAACCCATGGAAATGATTTCAAGATTAAACATCATTAATATAAATCTGGAAAAGAGAAATGAAAAATTATTATAATCGAGATGCAGATATATTTAACATAATAGAATTTTATATTTTGATACTTTAAAAAACTTCTGATTGGAGACTGTGAAGTTTAGATGAATGTACATCAATTTATCGTTGGCTAACGATTTAACTGAAACAATCGAAAATTTTCATTTAATTGAATTGAAAAAATCATTAAAAATAAAAAATAAATATATATAATATATATGTATGTATATATCGTGTCTAGATGTTTGTTTTTATGCTTTTTCACAAATGATCAGTTTGTATTTATCATCTTCTCCAGCTGAATAACTAACAGTCCATTTGTTGCACTTTGAGTGCATGTAGCATTATCATTATTCAAATCATGTTCATGTTCCGTTGCACTTTTTGATAACACCCATAACCCCACATGCACGTCATAATTTTTGCCTTATCTGTTCCCGAGAATTCGAATAGTGCAACGAAACGAACAAATTTTCCATCCATAAATCATTGTAAACCTTTGACTGGTTCAGCTCAGTAAACATTCTTAAATATTAATTGAAAGTGAAATGAATTTCATATGTTTTTCATCGTTCTATTTGGCCCTAATATTGAGTCTAAAAGGATTTTCATTAGCAAGTGTAAACATCGACAAGAAGGTAAGAAATCAATTGTTAAATGAAATTAAAATTTAATTCAGATTAGTAACAAAATAAAATTATTTCTATTTTCATTAGTTTTGTAGTATGTCTTCTGAAAAAGAAGAAGAATGTGGAGCATATGCTCACTCGATGGTGAAGCCAATGTTTGGCTATTTCCACGAGATGAAGCTAAAGGTCGAAAGTTATAGCAAGGAAATTGAAAGTAAAGACAAAGAGCTAAAGAATCTTAAAACTGAAATAATGCAACTTAAAATTGATTTGGCAACAAATGATAAGAACGAAGAAATTATTAAAATTTATAAATCCAAAGACAAATCATGTGAGGAGCAAGTTAAAGACTTCAGAAATCAAATCAAATTACAAGAGAACATCGAACAACTGACAAAGAAGTTACCGATATTACCTAATAATGAAGCCATAGAGTTATCGCAACTCAAAGACCAAGTTAAGAAAGACGCTAATAGAATAAAGGAATATGAAATTGAGTTGGGAAATGCAAATGCAATAATTATTGCGAATAAGGAAATAATAAAAACATTGGAAGCTAAAATTAAAACCTTGAAGAAACAAGAAGAAGAAAATGCAGCCAGCTGCGTTCCATTTGGAGATGCTCCTGGTCGCCATCAGTTGACACACTGCAGCGCCTTAAAATTCGAAGCGCTGTGCAATTCTGATTTAGCAGGCAAAGGATGGACAGTAATACAACAGAGGATCAATGGTAAAGAAGACTTCAATAGAACTTGGGCCACATATCGTGAAGGCTTTGGTTCCTTTGAAGGTGACTTCTTTCTTGGATTAGAGAAAATTCATCGCATGACACGAGATCAACGTTATGAATTGTACATTCATATGGAAAGATTCGATGGCAGCACATTCTTTGCCAGATATGATGAATTTGCCATTGCTGGAGAAGATGATAAATATAAACTGATAAAATTGGATAATTTCACTGGTAGCGCAAAGGAGAATTACTTGGCTCATCACAAAAATGCATATTTTTCGACTTATGACCGTGATAACGACGGTTGGAAAGATGGTCAATGTGTAGATCTATATCATGGTGGCTGGTGGTTCGATTCCTGTGCATATTGGTAAGTTTCAAATTGATTAAAAAATAATAATAAAATAATTTTAATCTATTTCGATTTAGCAATTTCAATGGACATTACAACAATAATAACCCGTGGAAATATGATGGCATTTATTGGAGTAAGACGTCTTTGAAATTAGTTCAAATGCTAATACGACCAGTTAATAATTAATTAAATAATTTTCAATGTTAATGTTAATATTCAAAATTCTTTAAAATGAAATATTGTAAATACAAAATCAAGAGCAAATTAAATTTAAATAATAAAAATTTCAACATTAAATATTAGTATTATTATTGAGCTAAAACAATAGTTTATAAAATATTTCTAGCTATTTTTCGATTCAGAAGAAAGAATGATATGAAACATACATAGAATGACATCACAGTCTGATGTATAGTACATCTTACCAAATTATTCTCGATGGTAAAATTCGATTTAAATCTGGAAAATACAAAATAAAAAAAAAATAGAATTATAATCGAGCGCAGATATATTTAATATATTTTGATACTTTGCATTACTTACGATTGGAAATTGATGAATTATATATCAACAAATTTAACTGCAATAATTACAAATTGATTAATTATATTAAAAACAACTGATGAAATATAAGTGCAACTTACCAAATAATAATATTGAATATCATAATCATAATCTATATGAAAAATTTTAATGAAAATATTGAAATTTTCTATATTACATATTTTTTTTTTTTTTGATAATTTTGTTTTCTATTCTTACTTAAATAATTTTAGCTGAACAAATATTTTATAGCTAACAGAAATGCATCATTCAATTGACTTAAAACTCTTATAAGGTCTTTGAACTCAAACAGCATCCCTTAAGCGCCGCTCTACCAAGGCTAACAACCGATAGAACCAGTTTTGACATTGCTTTTGTTTTTGTTTATCGTTTTGGCAATTTTCCGCGCATGTGCGACCAACATATTTCTGGCTGGGCAAAAACATTAGGTAGAAGAGCACAAAGTATATGTATATGATGTCCTACTACTACAACAACAACAACATACATGCTGAACCTTATTGTTATACCGTATACCTCATATAAAAATCAGACGTCTAAAAGGTTCCGATCGTTCATGTACCGCATTTTGAGGGTTGATTTTTGTTTATGCATGAGCATGTGTGTGTGTGTGTGTATATGTGAGTTGTGAGGTTTTTTTTTCTCATCCTGTCACATTTTTATATAGCTTGGTAGAAGAAGCAGCTTCATTATTCGATCTGTTTGCTCTTGCTTGTCATTCCAGCAGTTTCATTCATGAGTGCTTCGGGGCCTGTTTACAAAGTTGGTCTATAATATTTTTGGCATGTCCACATCTGGATTACCTATCCGTCTCGCTCTCACTCTCTCTCTCACACACACACACACACGAACGCAGTTTCTCTTAGTTTGGGCTTATCTTCCCATTGTCCCATTGTCTTCTCGACTGGTTTTTATGACGCCTTCTCTAAACGTCTCAACATGAGCCAAGGGTTTTGCCAGGCATCTGGCCAAATGCTTCATCAGCTAAATATCTATCTATCTATCTCTTTCTCTATCTTTCTGTAGTACTTCACATATGTGTGAAATATGCTAATTGTATATGTAGTGTGATCATTGATAAAGTACTAGATAACAGAGACAGAAAATTTTATAATGATATTCGTTAATCTTATTTAAAATGTTGTATGATGAATCGAATGTGTGTGTGTGTGTTCGATTTATATAATATATAGATAATAATGAAATTGAATTTGATTACATTATATAATAATAATAATATTTATTTTATTTAACATTTCTTCCACTTCTCCAACTTCCAAATACTATTTACAATGCGCGCTTTGCTAACGATCATAAAAATAAAACGTATAAGAAAATATTATTAATAATGAAATTAAATTATAATAATTATGTTTCTATTCTATGTCTTTGTATGTGTTTTTTATATTAAATGTTTATATATATTGGCAAGAATTCTCTTTCTCTTCCCATTTCCCATCCTCTTCATTTTCTTTTTTGTTTGTTTCTTCAATAAAAAAGAAAGTTAAGAAAATCTTCTAAAAAACAAAACAAAAAAGAAAAAACCAAATACATCGAGAAAATAAAAAATTAAATTAAATAAAAGAAAAAATAAAAATAAATTTCTTGTGATGAAACGTTACGATTTTCTTTGTATGTTTTGGTTGGTTTTTTTTTTTTTTTTTCTTTGAGCATTTTACGACTATATAATTTATATAATATATATATATACATATATATTTATATATTAATATTCGATTTTGTTATTTAGAGAGCTTAGCATAAATTGCAACTAATAAAAAAAAATGAGCCGAAATAATAATAATAATAGTAATAATGGAAAATTAAATGAAATTTGTTGATGATGATGATAAATGAAAATATTGTAAACATTTCAAATACATTTTAATATGTAGTAAAATTATTAACTAAATTAACGTTTATTAATTTTAATTCTAAATCTCATACATTGCTAACTGTATTTCTTTGTCTTTCTCTGTATTTTTTTCTTGGTATCTCTGTGTGTGTGTGTGTGTATGTGTGTTTGATTGTTAACAATTTTTATTTGGGTTTAGCTATATGAGCGATGCAGAAATCATCGCTGTAAATTTTGATAGAATTATTATGAATATTATTTTTTTTATATAGTTTTGCTTATTTTTTTATTTGTTTTGGTTTTTGTTCTTTTTCTTGTTGTTGTTGTCTTCATTCTTTTTTTTTTTTTTGGCATGGCACAAATTTGGCATTGAAAATGTTTTTTATGGCTAATCGAGAAAATAATTTTATAATTTTATAATTTTTCATTTTTTGTTATTTGTTATTTGGATTTTGTTTTGGCAAGCAAACATTGTTGCGCTTCGAGCAGCTGCATTAGTCTATAATGAGCTTTTCTTGGCTAAGTTTTAAACTAACCTTTAACCTTTATATATATATATACTGGGATATATGTATATATGTTTCTATTATTATAAGCTTCCCAGCCCGCACAGTAACCGTTGTTGTATCCCTCCTATCGGTTGCTTCTACTATTTGGATGCCTCACATTGTTGCATTTGCACAACCAATAAAAGTATGCGATTCATTAAATTATCAGCCTCTGAATCTTCCATACTATTCAATTTGGCCGATATGAAACCGCAGAATTTTGAATTAAGAACTTCACGTACTGTTTGTGGTGGTGGCAAATCCATGCCACCAACGGCGGCTGCTGCAGCTGCTGCTGCAGCGGCAGCGGCATTTTGTTGTTGCCTCAAATGACGATGCTGTTGCAGCATTTGATCCTCATAATCATCACCATCAATATCGCCCATTGCATCATCATCATCAAGTCCATCATCAATTATATCACCATTGCGTCGACGTTTACGTAATGCAGCTGTCATTGATGATGTTTGCCCTCCATGGTCCATGCCACCAATGCCACTGGCACTGCCAATACCACTGACACTATGCGGCGAATTAGAATCGAGTATAATGGGATATGGGAAATCAGCATCGATGGCTTCCAATTCTTCAATCTCATCAGATGCATTGCCGGCATCATCATCGACGCTGCGCGATGAGCTGGCATCCATGTCATCGAAGCTCTGCTGATGCGCTGTCGTGCTATCATTACGCGTTGAACTAACGCGACTATCGTTATGCTGTGACTGTAACTGTGACTGTGATAGTGTCGCTGCATGCGCTTGCGCTTGTGCCTGTGCCTGCGCCTGTGCCAATGCCAATGCCTGTTGATGTGCTGGCAATGGTTGTGTACCGCCAATTGCACAGCCATTGGCGCTGCCATTGCTGCTGGCACCACTGCTTGCGCCGCTGCAACTACCGCTACCATTGGCCTTGCCAACAAGAGCAACACCTGTCGAGAGATCCAGCTCTGGTTTAACATAATAATCGCTATAATAATCATCATTTGCCGTCATATTCAACGCAGCCGAAGCAGCTGAGCATTTGGAGAGATTCAGCACAGTGCTGGATGTATCGCCAAAGGATGAGCTTAATTTCAATGCGACTGCTTTGCTGGCATTCAATATGCTATGATTGTTATTATTATTATTATTATTATTGTTGTTGTTGTTGTTGTTGTTATTGTTATTATTATTATTGTGCAATTGTTGAGCGAACGCGCTAAGGCTGAGATCGCTGACATGTGAAGCGCCCCTAAAAAAAGAAAAAAAAAACAAAAAAAATACCATTAAATAATGTTGCATTATAAAGAATATATGAGATATAGATATATGTAGTTACAGATATCGTCACATACATATATAGGGATAATTTACAAGTAATACTTATTCAATTTATATCTTAAAAATATCAATAAAGGAAAAAAGACCCAAGAAAATACTTTACTTCTCTTAAGTTTTTTCTTCTCATATTTGACTGTTTTTTCCTATGGCAGCTGCTATATGATATTGTGCTCTGATTTGTGCTCCAAAGTTGGCTAATATTAAGAAGTTTCAAATCCTATAAATACCATCAACAAAATTTTCCATAAAAAGACACAATTTTTGACCGATCATTACTATGACAGCTATAGGATATAGTAGTCCGATGGCTCAGAGTCCTGCAACTTAGAGCTATTTCATTGAGATAAATTTAAAACTGAGAAACTAGTTTCGATTGCAAGTGTTATGGATTTATGGGATCTTCTTATAGGCATTACAAACTACTGCTTTTAAGTCACTTTTCTTGAACTTGTAAGTGTAGAAAATATTCAGCATGTCAAATTAAACATATCTTTCGCTGTGGCTTTATTTGTGATAAGAGTGAACAACAATGGAAATTATAACAAAATTGAAATTCTTGGAAGTTCCTGGGAATTTAATAATAATAAAAGACAACATTGTATGCAAACGTATGCAAACTGTCCATAATGATTCCCAAAGTTTTTAAAGTCTAGTCAAAGGTCTAGGCATCTGACACAGACGGAAGCAAACATTGATAAGACCAATATAACAACGAAAAAAGAAAGAAGCAGATAGTGAAAAAAAAAACAAAATACAAAAAAACTAAAGAAAACCAAATAAAAAAGAAAAAAAAAAAAAAAAAACGACCACAAGAGCCGCAAGCAAATAGAACGCAATTTCTTTAGTTTTGGAACATGTGAAAATGCATTTGGACGTGATTATTTATCCAATGTATCCAAGGGGAAAACTATCAAAAATTATTTTGTTCGCCTTACATATCGTTTTACAGTATTCCAATTGTCAACTACCTGCTAAAAAGCAAAGAGAGAAAGAGAGGGAAGAAGTGAAGCCAGTTGCCAACTGGGCCAAGCGATAATACTATATAATTTTTCTTGTAGTTCTTCTAAAAATAGCCAAGTCTTCTCTAGCCAAGCAGCTGCACACTAAGCAAATCGTATATGGTGACGGTGACCCTGGAAAATGCGCTTGAAATTTGAGAAGCGCATTCGGTGAGAGAACGAATTGCAGGAATCAGCCCCGAAATATTTGAAATTTGTTCAAAATGTATGAGAGCTCAACTCAAGTCCAAGACCAAAACCAAACCATGTCTACAAAATTTTATCGAGTTTTCGTTGATATTTTGTATTTTTTTTTTTTTTTTTTTTTTGCTTTTTTTGTGGAGTTTGAGCTCGAGCTCGACCATGTTCTTCTTCTTGATGTCTTGTAGTTTTACTTTTGGGGTTGTTGGCTTCCCAACTTATTGTTGTTATTTTTGGAATACTCGATAAATGCTCAACATTTTGGAAAGTGTTTTTAAGTGGAAATTTAATGTAGCAATGAGCAGGACGAAAACTAAACCAAGGTAAATCAAGTAAGAAAGTTACACTCCACTGTGCTCGACTGTGTAATACCCGATCCCCAAGTGCATACAAATTAAAATTTACATAACTTTCATGTTTATAATTCGATCTATGCCAAATTTTCATAGATTGTCTATATTAGTCATCTAGTCTGGAGTTTGTAGACTTTTCATAATGTTCAGTAATAAACCTGATCCGTCTCCAACTAATACAAATCGATGAATCGAATCGACTGTTCATCCTAATATATAAGCTTATATACATACATATGTATATACATACATATATACATACATATAATACAGTAGAATCCGGTTATAACGACTCTCCTTATAGCGTCCGTCCGGTTATTGCGACTAAAACTCGTTGGCTTGGTTATTCCTCATGCAAACTTATACATACAAAACACCTTTCGGTCAGTGCGTCTTCCGGGTTTAACGACGTAAAATCATAGGTCCCTTGAAAGTCGCTATAAGCGGAGTCTACTGTATTTATTAAATTTACTTAGACATTTGTTGGTGTCACAAACTACATTATATTATACTGTACCCTGCGGGTACCGGGTATAAAAATTGTTCAAGCTTCAACATATATGTATATTTATGTACATTGTGTGTATATGACCGATCAACCAATCAATGAGCAACACCTTGAACAAGCATAAATAATAAAATAAATGTATATTTTGATATTCATATTCGTATGGATTTGATAAAGTTCTCGGCGGATACGTTTATAAATTACAGCAAACAAATCCAATAAAAACGCAAATTTCTTAATCATAATCAATACAAAATATTTAAAAGGCAAGCATTGAGGGCGTCAAAGATGATGATGAGACCTAACCTCTATTATTTAGTGTTACGCAAATTGGGTATACGCCCAGTAATTTCATTTGTGAAACTTATTGCCCGTGCGTGTGTGTGTGTGTGTGTGTGTGACGCATATGCAAAAATATTTAGTTTTTATTTTTTGTTTCTCAGATCTCCCTCTCGCTGAGATTTCATAAATATATGTACATACATGTTTTTGGGGCGCGGTTGGTCAAGCAGTTTACGTTATGGAGCATACATATTTGTCGAGAAGGAGTGAGACGAGAAAGATGAGGAAGTCGTGGCCCACAAACAACAATTTCATCAATTTTTCAACTCATTTGCTTATTAAATCATAAGCGTGACACAGCACGAGTGGCAGATAGACAAAGATAGAAATAAAGTAAAGCATTTGCGCAAGCGAAAGAGACAGAAAGACAGAAAGGCAGAGCAAGATAGTAATGCAAAATGAGAGTAAAATCGTAAGCACACTCTCTCTCTCTCTCTGTTCTCTGGTCATAAAGAGAGCAACCCCAGCCCAGTCGCATCATTCTTAGGCTTTGGCCTGGTCTCTGTTCGCGCATATTTTTAACCCTGATCCCCGTTGTTTCCAGGGCGACGCGACGTGCGTTGCTTCAATTGCTCAGCAAAGACTCACACACACACACACACACACACATATGCGCACGCGCGCGTTCACACACACATTTATACAAATGCAAGCATACTCAATTGTTTGCTCTCCTTCTCACTGTGTGCTCACTGTGTTGGCAAATGTACAAAGCAAAAAAAAAAAAAAAAAAAAAATAATAATAATTTGTAATCAACGCTTCTTTCTCTTCTAAACTTGGTCCATTCGCCGCAATCTCATCGTAAGTTCGTTTCTCGTGTCCCGCTGATTGTCATTTTGATGCCTCTCTCTCTCTCTCTCTCTCTCTTTCTGTCTCTCTCTTTCATCACATTGCGTTAATTTATCATCACTCATTCTATCGCGTTCTCTCACTCCCTCTTTCTCTCACTATCTGACACTCTATCGTTTTAACTGTTGCTCACTCACTCAACCCCGCAAGCACAGCCAGCATTCACTCACACAGACGTCGCCACTCGTCAGCTAGCTCTGCTACGACCAGCAGCAGCAGCAACAGCAACAGCAGCAGCAAAGGCTAAAGCATTTTTGTCGGTCTTTGCGCAGCTTCCCTCAAATTTGTTTTTGCTTCAAGTGGCGAAGCTAAAGACGACGACGACGGCAAAAGCAACGACAACGACGTTGACGATGACAACAACAGCAATAATAATAATAGCAATAACAACGTTGTATAATTTTCGCTCTGGACAAGATCTGTTTTTATGGCTCAAGCCGTAGCAGTAGCAGCATTTATACAATCACATCACATACTCAGGGCTCGTTCTCGGGCTTCGGCCCGGTCTGTTCATTTGTGTTCCGTTCCGTTCCGTTGTCTGTTATCAGCTCAAAATAATAAAGAAAAAAAAAAAAAAATTTAAATATGTATGCATGTATATATGCATGTGTGTTTGTGTGTGTGTGTGTGTATGTGTATGGACCGAACGACCGACTGTGTATTGCCTCAGAGCTCTTGTTGCTGTTTTGCTTGTTGCCGTTGCCGTTGTCGTTGCCATTGCCGCTGTGGTTGCCTCTGTCGCTTTTGCTGTCGCTGTCGATGTGGGTACAGTCAATTGAAAGGAAATGGCCTTATTTCATATAAATATATGTACATAAAGTACAACACACACACACACACACACACATATACACACACAGTCGAGTACACTGATATACGCTGTATGTATGGTAATAAGGGTGTACGGGGAAAAGGGGGGATATACCGCAACCATAGCCATAGCATCACAAAACTGACGCGGCCCATCAGCAGCCCACAGAGATGTAGAGGCAGAGCTAAATCCAGAGCCAGAGCCACTGCCAGAGCCTGGTCATTTCTTTGTTCGAATTGTTTTTTTCCGTCCAATCGCTCACTTCACACACACACACACACACACACACACACACACACACACATTTACATATGCATTTATATATATGTATGCATATATGTATTTGTATTGGGCAGATGTTTTTACAGAGGCTTAGCTGAGATTTGTCTGGTTTTTCCCCTCCTATCGAATGACAACGAATGATGTCGAGATGCATCTTTCAACATGCAAATTGCAAAGTTGGATGCTACAAATGATAAGGGATCCCCCCCCCCAAAAAAAAAAGATAATTGCAGCTTACATGTTTTTTTAAAAGACAATAGAGTAAAGGAAACTTTCAACATAACCGTAACAATAAGTTTTATTTGATTATACAAAAAAATCTTTTTAAAATCGGGCATTACCCAAAGTAACATACATATACATATATACATATGTACATATATACATAGTCTGTTTCAATGACTAAATAGATGCTTTTGAATTGTGATAAGGTTTTCAAAGAATCTTGTGTTTAAGCGGAATATACATATTTTACCAACATCTAGTATATATTTCCGGGAATGAATTGTTTGACAACTGTTAGCTTAATCATATTTTTATACTGTTTTAAATTTGAATATAAATTCAATGGATCAGAATAATATTCGGTTTTTAGATTTACTAGATGTTGAGCAATAAGATATGAAATTTGTTAAAATATAGCTATGATTCTTATTCTGTAATCATAACTCATAATACTATTACTAGATGATTATTTGATTATAGTATAATTTTTTTTTTTACTTTGGTTTTTGAAGTAAACTGAAATTATTTAGAATTTGTATAAAAATGAATGTTGACCCGCCCTGAAAGCCACAAAATGAATCGCCTTCTTCGACTTACAGTATGTACATACATACATATATACATACATATGTACATACATATATGCCATGTTTCACTTCACTGAGCAACAATGGCGACCCTATATATTGTTTGTGTGTGTGTGTGTAATAGTCCAATAAGAATATTAGTATGCGCCATCATTTCAATTTCAAAACAAGATCACATTGAGTCATCAAAACACACACACACACACACACACACACATAGAGCATGTTAAAGGAAACGTTCTATTCCATATAAAATACAAGACAAAGTAAATAGTTTTGCTTTTCCTTTTTTTCTTTTTTGCTTTTGTTTTGTTTTTGCACTTTGCACTGATATTTATAAAAGACTAAGAATATGAAGAAAAAGCAAAGGAAATTGCATTTATATATGTATGTGCTTGTGCTTATGCATGTATGTACATGTGCATGTATGCGTGTTGTGCGTGTGTTTTTCAGTTGAAAAACCAAAACGAAAGCAAAACCAAAACAAAAGCTAAAAACGCAAGAACTGTTATTCATCGTTATTCGCCTTCAAGTTCGATCTTTGGCCGTACACACCGTACTTTGTATGTGTTATTGTTGTTGTTGCTTTGTGTTTTTTGCTTATTGTTTCTGGTTCTGGTTCTTATCGCATCGCATTTGAAATATTAGTCAAAAGCCTCGTTCATGGTTTAAGACAATAAAATACTAGGTGATGATTCGCTCGATCGACGATCATCGGTCAGTCAAACGATTGGTCATCAATGACCAATTATTTCAGGTGGATGTAAACTGAGATTCTTGATAAGACATTTCAAATCATCATACATACATATGTATGTATATGCATACTAAGGTTTAAAACTGTTTTCTAGGTTATTTATGTCAAATTGAAAAGCAGGCGAAATTCAATTAGAGTGAACCTTATGCATGTCCATGCATGCTTTCTAAATTTATTATCTACAAACTCTGATTACACTTATCTTATATTAGGTAAGGTCAAGTAAAGAGCTGAAGAATTGTATATATACACTTTAAGAAAAATTAGTAGACGTAATGAAAAAATTTAACTTAATACAAAAAAAAAAAAAAAAAAAAACAGTATTCAATATTATTTCAATTTAAATAATTTGATGTTTTATATAAAAAAAAAATTTGTTTATTAAGAACTTTTGGCCGGCTGTGTTGGTCGAGTGGGTAATCCCGTATCCCCTAATCAACACAGTCGTGGGTTCGATTCCCACTCAGGTTTGGAAATGTCATAAATGAAAAAATTCTGTCATTACCTACGTCATAGCATTTACTTATTATCTTTAGATAGATAGATTGTAAATTAACAATAAATATATAAATATATTTATTTAAAAAAAAAAAAAAAAAATTAAGAACATTGTTTATTTAATCAGTAAATGCTTAATTTTTTTATTTTTGATTATTTGGTCCACCCTAATTTGATTTTCAACTTGTTGAGAAACAGAAATTGTAAACATTGTACGAATAACGAAAAACATAATGCAAAAATATTGAACTTACTTTCTCTCGCGTATGACATCCCTGAGAAAATCCATTGCCTCATAGAGACTCCATTTTGGCTTAAATTCATTACCCATCAATTTGACATTTGACAATTCGCGTCGATAAGATTCACGCAGCGATTTAAAAGCGCGAGCCACACGACGTCCGGGCGCATTGAACTCCCGTCCTATATGCTCCCAAGCGCGATTCTTTTCCTCTTCGGCACCTTTAAAATTTGGCAGACGTGAATCCCATAATATTGGATTATTATGTACCATCTGGATGAGCTTCAATTTGTCAGAAGCATTGCGACGTACCACTGTAAACGATAAACGGTCATAATAGAAATATAGGCATAGAGACAGGGACAGTGATAGAAATAATGTGAAAGAATAGAATAGAAGAAGAGAAGAGAAGAGAAGATGAAGAGGAAGCGAAATGCATTTTACGCACACTTTTTCCCCTTTTGTGTAGGTAACGCTGCTAATTCGACTTTCGGTTTCATATGCAGAGCAATTGCCGCTGCGGCGGCGCTCATGTCCTGCAGTGAATTGGTTGTGGTGGGTGAGGAACCCGAAGCTGTGACGGCGGCGGGCGCCATTTAAATCTCTCTTTTTATATATTTGTAGATTAATATTTTAGCTGTAGCTGTTGTTATAGTAGTTCTCTATGTTGTTATTCTATTTGTTTTCGTTTTTGATTATTATTATTATTTTTTTGTTTTTTTAATATGTCTTTAAATGTTTCACTTGACACAAAGTTCACTTATCACAATCGGTTCACAGTTTATTTTTTTGTTTGCTTTTTTTATTTTGAGCCAGCGCGATCGTTTTGGGTTGCGACGGGGGCTGCTACCCTCTCACGACCAAGTTTAAACAGCAACTAAAAACCAAAACCAAAAAAATAACAACCACCGCGAACAGTGACGGCCGCGACAACGACGACGTCAACAGCGCTGTTAGCAGCAAGCCCGCATTTTCGAAGCGAAGCCAAAACCAACAAGAATGATGACACAAACTAACAACAAGTCGACATATTGATACACTTCTGACGTGACATAACATATAATTAGTGTATATTTCTTTTATAAATTATTTTCATAATTTACAAAATGCAATATCATTATTTTGATATATCATTATTTTTTATATATTACTTTTAATTATAACTGATGATTTAGTATGTTTTACACAATTGAATATAAAATGTGAATACTTTCAGTCATTGTAAGAGTATGAAAACACAAGCACGACTCACATGCGCGCACACAATGAAATACACAGACATGGCCAAACAAAGACCCCGACGCAGGCGAAAGAGCCACAAAAATCACGCGCGCTCAACATGCGCTGCCCTCTCTCAATCATTTGTACACTCTTCGTTCTGCTTAGCAGCTCTGTTCTGCTCTAGCCCGGTCGCTGCGCCTGGGCCAATATACAAACGTATGTACATGCATGGGCTTCGGCAATACCGTTATCGAAGTCTGCGTCGGCGTCGCCGCAACGCAACACAAGCGACGCGCGCATTTAGCTCAAAGAGTAGTCCAGGCCGTTACTTCGGGCTTATGTTCGGGTCGGAATTGGATTTGAGTTTGAAATCGGACTCGGTTCTGCTCGGCTCTGCTCGGCACTCTCTCGGCTGGCGTTCAGACGGAAAAACGCCGTTTAATTGCAACAACAGAAAGTAAAAGCGAGCAAAAGAATGAGCGAAAAAAAAGCAGAGCGACTGAAACGACAAACGCCACTCTACACACACACACACACATACACTCTCATATAAACAAATCAAGAACTAAAAATGTGTGTAACACAAAAATCCGTTGACGCGTTTGCGCTGCCGACGTTTTCAGTAGTCGCCGTCGTCGTCGTTGCTTCCACTTACATACATACATACATACATATAGACATATGTACATGTTATTGCTGGAGAGGGGCAATTGATGATTGCTCCTTAAGCGATACCCTATCCAATATCATGAGCAGTAGGATTATTATCGACTAAATAGATTTGTGAGTGCAGTTAATTGCTTTGATTATTTCTGTTAATGAATTATAACTGAATATAATATACATACATATGTACATATTTATTATTTTTATAATAAATAATTATGGAACTCAGATAATACAAGTATATACATATGTACATACATATGTACATACATTCATACATTATGTACATACATACATACATAATGCGTGCATAAATGAAGACAATTTTCACTATTCACATTTGCTTGCTTTTTTCGCATATTTTCATTAATCGAATACTTTGTCGCTCACAGTTAGCGGCTCAGGGCAGAGCCGCGACCCGATCAGAACGCCATGTGGTTTCTGTCTCTCTCTCTGCGTTTCTGTCTGCATTCTGTCTCTCTTTATTCCAATTCCATTCTCTCACACTCCTGTCTAGTCGACAATTGTTGCACTTATTTCATTTTCCATTTCGTTTACTGTGTGTTATATACGACTGTCTGCAGTTTTTAAGAGGGGAACAACTGAATGCATTTGTGCTTGTGTGAGTGAATATGAGAGAGGGGCGTACTGGGGAGCGCAGCAGATTTGAGCCCGCTTAATGATGGTTCTCTTCATTTGCTAGCAATGACGACAACGACGACGACGACTACGAGAACGACAACGCCGACGCTGCCAACGACGACGACAACGACGACGACGTCAACAGTGTTGGCGGCTGTGCCTGAGGTCGCGTTCAATTGCGTTTTAGTTGAATTTATTAATATGCCCATTTTGTGCTCTTGTTTTGTACTTTTCATTCGCTTTTGTTATGCTTTACAATTTTGCCTTTGCATTGGCTTCATCTTCATCTTCGTCTCTTTTCTGTATTCTTTTAACTCTGAGTTTTGCTGGCTTGTTTTGCCGTTTGCCTTTCTCGCACAGTGGTCGTAGTTCAGGCTCTTGTAAGAACTTACAAAAAAAAATAAAAATAAAACATTTGGATCACACATGTTGAGCTCAATGAAAGAGAAAGAAATAGATTCAACGGGATATATGTATGTACATATGTAGTATGTATATGTGTGTGTGTGTGTACATACATACGTCTATATCAATGTTTCAGGCGTCTCTTGTTAATGCTAATGCCAAACATTTGTGTCTTGCAACGTTTTGCTTGTCTGCGCTTTGAACGCCCATTCGTCGCTCTCGTAGAGATAACAGCAAAAATGCCTTTGCATTTAAGCCGCTGAAATCTAGTAAATATAATCGACAACTCGGCGATGGCAAAAAAAAAAAAATAAAAATAAAAATAAAAAGCAACAGCAGCAGTTGAACAAAGATAGTGATAGGGAGCAAAAGAGAAAGAATGCTTTTGTCTGTATGTAATTTATGCCTAATGAACTATTTCCGGCCAAGTGTCAATTAATGTATTCTGTGTATTCTAGCCCTCAAAGTTCTTTATACAGGGCACAAGGGGGCAATAACAGCAACAAAAGCAACAACAACAATAACGTGCCCGCACAAATGTTGTCATGATCATTTCTGGCAAAAAAAAAAAAAAAAAAAAAATGTATACGGAATTTTATATACCCCACCGCCGTTTTTACCACTCACATGGCGATTGGAGCTCTCGAAGCATCCGTTGCAGCCTTAGCTCAAGTTTACTCTTAAATTGTATATAAACTGATGCTGCTGCTGCTGTTGCTGCTGTTGTTGCTGTCTTCATACATACGTCTGTACATACAAAATTCCATTTCTTTTTCGCGCTGCTTCTTTAGCATATTTCAAGCCAAATTAAAAGTCATGCAAGCGGAATTTTTTTGTTGTCAACTGTTAAATTGAGAGAGAAATGATTTTTTTTTTATTTCCTTTCTTCCTCTTGTTCTTGCTTTAATTTAATCAAACGATTTATTGTTGAGAGACTGAAAGATGCGAAGAGAGCAAGAGACACTTTGAGCTGATCAGTTTTGGCTAGAAAAATTGTTATAAAACCCAAAAGAGAAAAAAAAACCTAGAGATTTAAAACATTTATAAATTGAATATAATGAAGATTTTATTAGCTTGTCAGATATCACACTTCTTCAATTCTGATATAGAATATTTCCCGATACGAGACGTCTCGAAATTCAAAAGACAAAATGCGAACAATCTAATATTATGCATTATAATTTCTAATGATTATTAGTTAATAATTATTAATATTAAACATTTAATGTTTAGAAATGAAACTGAAATAAGCCAAGATTTTTGTTCAGGGTTAAATCGGAAATGCCAAGCCAAGTCAAGCCAAGCACACTCTTTGCCTCTCTGTGGCACGCCTTAAGTGTTTCGCTTATCAGACAAATTAATCACAAAATTCAATGCAAATACCAAAAGTGCGCTCTCTGGGCTGTAAATAAAGCCAATAAATATATATATATATGTATATATATATATATATAAATATTGACAAAGGTCAGAAAAAGAAGAAGAAGAAGCAAGAAAAAAAAGGGGCATGAAACATTAAGGCAAGGGAAGCTCTACAATCGTCCATAACGATCGTAACTGTTGCCAGGTTTTTTTTTTTTTTTTGCCCAGTTCTAGTCGCGGCGCATTCGATAAGCCCGAACATAATGAAGCGGCAAAGAAACATATACATATGTACATATATGTATGTATGTATGTATGTATGTATGTTTGTATATAAACTGTGAACCCTAATTGAAGCCCCGACGTCGTCGTCGTCGTCGCAAACTCAACCCAACCCAAAGTCAACGCAAACTCAATTCAATCAGGCAATAAAATTGTTTAAATGTGGGGAATGTGTTTTTTTTTTTGTGTCAACAGCGTCATGGCTAGGGAGCAGGGGGAGAGAAGACTTGAGAGAGAGAGAGAGAGAGATAGATACATGAAGACCAAGTTCAAAACAATTTCCAACCAATATTCTCAATAATTTTATACAATATATATATTTTATTTTTTTTCTACTTCTTTTATTTTTTGTTTTGTTTCAAAGTTTAAAGGCGAAAGAATTCAAGTAAAACGATCGAACCGAAACGCGAAAAATCTGTTATTGTTGTTGTTGTTATTGTTACTCACTTCTGTTGCTTCTTCTTCTTCTTCTTTTCGTTCTCATGTTGTCGTTGAAAATATTTAAATTTTGACCCAACCCCAAATTCAAAATAAAATTTCATGGCGTAATGTTTGCAGCTGTGTGCGAGTTTCTCTTACTGTTTCTCCCGCACTCTTGCTAGCTACTGCGTCCCTCTCGCTCCATCTCTCTCTCTCTCTCTCTCTCTCTCTCTCTCTCTCTCTTTCTATATCCCTCACTCTAACTTTCTTGTTCTCTTTTTCTTCCTTTCATTCCGTTGTTGTTGCTGTTGTTTCAGTTTTTCTCTCTGACATGTTGGTCTCTTGGGGTCAAAAAAAAAGAAAAAAAAAAAAATTGTTTTTGTCGCATATCGTTAAGAAAGATAACAACGTACAGTTCTTCAAATTGGCCATGTGTCGTTGCCTGAGACGAATCGTAATCTTGCTGCTAAAGAATTTGAATAGAGAGACAAAGATTACAAAGATTTACAAAAATTTACTTTGACAGCAGATCATAGCTTCAAATTTATGGAAATGTCGTCTTACTCATTGAATTTACATACATATATTCGATATTCAATTCAACAAAAATGATTTATTTATTTTGTTTACATTTTAAGATCATTTCCATTGCTGTTGCTAAAGATCTTAACAAAAGTTTTCTCACTTTTTATAGAAATATTTCACGATATTAATGTTCGATAAGACGCAATGCTTAAAAACGTTACGAACTTAATCTGCTGGTTGAAGTGTTAGCTTAGCTTAGCAAAGACATAAACCATTTGAATATGTTTAACCATGCAGCCCGCATTAGATCAGATGTTGCTGCTGTTGCTTCTGTTGCTGCTACTGTTGTTGTTGTTGTTGTTGTTGTTGTTTGATTGCATGTGTTGCCAAATGACATTTCGCTGGCAATTGCATTTTTAAATTAATAAACAACAGTGAAATTAGGTTTCAGTTTGAGTTTGAGTTTTAGTCGGTGAGTCAGCTGGCCGAGCAGCAGCACTTAAGCAACGCATGCATGTGTGTGTATGTATGCATGTGTGTAAGTCTATGAGATACTTGTATTCATTAGCATGGGCTCAACCAATCAGAAACGTTTGCGTTGCGCTCTTAACTAAAGTGATTGTTGTTGTTGTTGTTGTTGTAGTAGTAGTAGTTGTTGTTGCATTTTGTTATTTGTAATCGCGATTTACTCGCACTGCTTGTAAGCCAGCTCGTTGTCGTTGACTTTGTCGTGTTCTTCTTCTTTTATTTCTTCCATCACTTTTACAGTATTTTGTATTATTGTTGCTGTGTTGTTGCTATTGTTATCGCATTCTGTTGATTGCTGTAATTGTTGCTAGCCATTGGGCGCTGGCTGATAAAATTTTATTATGCGGCTTTGAGTCTGACACGCGGTTTTAGGGCCTGCCACAAAAGGGTCGATATATCTGACATATGTATATATATACATATGTATGTATATATGCTATGTATGTACATATGTCTCGTATATATAAAAGATATAAATAATATTGTAAGATATAAGCAAAAATGAAGAACGATGAACGATGAACGACACGAGATTTTTATTTTTTTTAAAATCATTTTACGAGTGAAAATTGAATTCTTACATTTTTAAACTAATTATTGAATTTATTTTCATAAAATAAATTATTTAACGCGTCGCTTAGATTTAACTCTCTTACAGCTTCTATCTATCTATCTTCTTCTCTCGCATTGGCCTGCATTTGTTGTTAATTACTTACTTCAGCTAACCTACAACAACAACAGCTACATTTAAAACAAAAGATAAAAAAAAAAAATAAAAAAATAAAATGTGAAGAGCTTCAACTTTAACCCTATGGCCGGGTCGTTATTTGTTTTCCGTTTTTGGTTTTCCCCACACGTCCGTTGCAGAATGCGAACAGCAGAAATTTAATTAACAATTTACAGACAACATTTGGGCCAAACAATAAGACGATGGTAATGCTAGACTATAGAATATCCTGGCAGCACAATAAAACACGATTTTCAATTATAATTAATGCAAATAAATAATAATAAAAAAAGGTATTTAAACCTAATTTTATATTTAAAAAAAAAAAAACACAAAATTAAATAAATTATATAAATATATAAATTTATAAATAAAAAATATAAATTATAAGTTATATAAATCTATGAAAATACATTGCAAGAATTTTACTTCATTTAGAATTTTAGTTAAATCATTTAAAGTAATTTTACATTTCATATAAGTAAATATTTCATTTTTTTTTTTAAATACATTTTTTATTTAATTTATGTTATTTATTTTTTTTATTTAAATATTTTCTTCTAATGATGTTTATAATTTTTTTTCTATTTTAATTAATTTTATATTTGATTATGAATTTTCTTTCTTCTTCTTAGCTTTCTTCGTATTACTAATAAGTTTTCCTTGATCGGTTGCCAATTTGGTAAATAAAAATTACAATAAATTAATATAAGTTTTATACAAAAATAAGCAACACGATAAAAACTATATAAACGTTCCGCAATCATGCTTAGCTACCGATCTCAAGTTTTCAACTGATTTCAATTTTGAATATTTATAATAAAATGTTAAGAGTTGAAATATAACATAAGAATCTTATGACTCAGTATCATAAGCAGAGCACCGAAACATACATATACATATGTACACCCTTAACCTTATCTTAAATGGGTATATTCATTGGGGCTAACAGAGTAATATTTGTTTTAGATTTTCATATTTGTTTTTTCGATTTTTTTCGTATTTATTATTATTTAATAAATTAATTCATTATTTTTAATTATTATTATTATTATTATTATTATTATTATTATTATTTTTTTTTAATATATTTTTTTTATATTTTTGACTAGAATTTTTATTTTATTGCTTTTAATTCCTTTTGAGTTTTTTTGTTCTGTTTGCTGTAATTTTCTATCCAATTTACTAGAAAATATTTTTTATATAAAAATCGAATAATTGGATAAAGACCAAAAACGCGATTAAGAACCATTTTCTATGGATATATAACAAGAATATGAACACTGAAGAGTTTCAAGAGCAATTTGCTACTAATGCTAATCGATATTGATCAGCGTCGATCGAACTGTTTAGCGTAATTCTATAATGCGTTTAATATATATTTACTCACTATATAAATAAATCGAAGATCTATATATGTACATATATACATATACTTGTACATATGTATTTGTACTATATAATATTTATATTTAAAGTTAATTAATGCTTAATGCATTACTTTCAATGTGGTTTTTATTATTGCTTGGATTTGTAATCGAAATATATGAGTTTTGTATCAGAAATCAATGATTGTAATTTTATCGAATAATTTTATTTATGATTCTATAATACAATATATAGAATATACATGTAATAATTTCACATAGTGTGGTTACAAGATTGCTCAGACTTTTAATCATTCGAATTTCAAATATTTTGCAAAAAAATATTTTATTGTGAATGTTATATGAAATTGAAGTAAAATTTAATAATAATAAATATAATAATAATAATAATAGTAATAATAATAATAATAATAATATAAAACGAAACTAACTCATGAAATATATTTACAGGGTATACACAACGCCAACGCCACCAACGCGTTGCAACGTTTGCAACACAAGTTAGTTAGCCAGCGCGTGCAGCCATGTTTCAAGTGCCACAACTACTAATTCTCTGGTACTCCTGCTTCCTGCAACCTTCCGCAGGGACTAGTAACCAGTCGACTAGCTGACTGACAAATGCAACTGCAGAGACAGCAGCACTTATCACTCAACAATCGAGGCCAGTGCTAGGAATCGCTGCTCCCTTTTTGCCCCTATAGAACTAAGCAAGTAATTACGCTAGAACATGCTAAGAAGCATTTGGACAATTGGTTATTTTTTTAGGGTCGGGTGTCGAATGTACATATTCACATTCATATTCACACTCGCATTCACATTCGCATTCACAAATGCTAAAACCAAACTGGCGAAGTCTTAAACACAATGATGAAAAATATGCATAGATTTCACAAAGATTCAAAGCAGAAAAGCTCATAGGAAAATGTCCTCGTTAAAGCCAAAAAGATATGTTTGCCTAATTTATAATATAACATTGACCAAGAATATTTACAATGGGTTAGTTCTCAAACTTACTTGTTTTTTTTTTTTTTTTTTTTTTTTTGGCAGTTTTCAGTTGTCATAATCAAGGCAAGTTGCCTGCAGGGATTTGTCATGAACAAGCGAATTTGCGGCCACACATTTTATATCACTGTTGTTTTCTTTTTGTTTCCAGGCAAAGAGAAGAACACAAAAACAAAGAAGTAGAGGAAAATAATAATAATAAAAAAAAAAATAAAATATAATGAAATAAACCGTTTAAAGAGACTAAATACACTTGCTAAATAAACATTGAAAATTTAATATATCAATTTAAATTATACAAAATTCCATAATTTTATGTTTGTGTATAATGATATAATAACAATCACTACTCAACATATGTATATAATCTATAGGGTATAGCACACCTACTTCTGTGCATTACACATGTATGTCTGGTCAAAATTATTATATCTTACATATCCTAAAAAGGGATAGATTATAATTTGTATTTAAATTTGAGTTTCGTTTGCTGAATATTTCACTATTTGAGTTATAAAAGTGAATTTTAAAATCTGTTTGTTAAATTTTGTTACACTTATCGCAGTTTGGTTGAAATTTCTATCTTGATTTTCACAATTCATTTTCACAAATTTTAAGTTACATATCTGTGCTTCGCATTCTAAGTTTTTTATTTTTATCTTCATTGAGTTTATATTATTTTAATTTAATAGCATCTGCTTTTACTTGTGCTGTAAGGTTCTTTATATCAATGTTTTTCTGGCTTATTTCTGTTTTCATTTTATATATTATTTTGTTATTTTCGATAATCGTTGTATTTTTAATCTTCAATTCATTTTCGTATTCCTTCAGTTTTATAGCATCTGCCTTAACTTGATCTTGAAGTTTTACCAACTCATTCGCTTCATCATTTGTTAAAGGTGATTCGATATTTTTTTGTAGTTTGGTTTGATGTCTCAACTCTTTGACTAATTCATCGGATATGCGTTTAAGTTCCTTTAGTTCCTTTATTATATTGTTTTCAATAGTTTTGTCATTTTCGTCGATCTTATTTTTCATTTCAACCACGACGTCAACCACCGGCTTAAGAACATTATAGGTATATGATCCACAAACTTCAGAAACCTTTTTTTTTTAGATAATATGTAAATATAAAAGAAAAAAAAGTAAATTACAAATCGATGTTTTATTCTAATGGAAGTTTTCACAATTTACCTCATTTTCGCTTGTTTCAGTCGATAATGTCTCTGCCCTCAAGGCAGATACTATTGCCATCCATAGAAAAAGAAGAAAAATCCAGTTCATATTACTTTGGCACTTTGAAAACAGCGTCACAAATATAAGATATACTGAACAGAATAAGTTGTAGAAATCGAATGAAATATAAAATGTGACTTTGAGTTGATGAACGGTCATTGAATTTATTATTATTATTACTGAGAATTATAAAGCTGATATCGAATTTAGCGTATTGTGAATTTTACTTTTATCGCAATTCGATGGAACTTTTGGGTAAATTTGTACAAAAATTTATATAAATTTAATATATCGAAAATATGTTCATAAATATTTATAAACTCAAGGTCTACAGATTCCCAAAGGAATCCCAAAGTTTGAAAGTGGTTTCCTTCTTTATTCGAATTCACTTTGTGAAATATTGTCATTATCGTATTAAAAGCGCCTCCAGTTAAATGACCATGTTAAGTTTTACGAGAATTTACAAGGCAAAGAAAAGATAACCACAAACAACTTCATTCAATTTCATTGCCATTTTAACCATTTCATCTCTCATATCTTCTTCTTCCTTATTTCTTTACAATCGCTTTATATTTTTAAATTATGCATTAGATTCCGCTTATAGCGACTTTCAAGGGATCTACGATTTTACGTCGATATATCCAGAAGACGCACTAACCGAAAGTAGTTAATGTCATGAATTTAAAAATATAAAGCGATTGTAAAGAAATAAGGAAGAAGAAGATATGAGAGATGAAATGGTTAAAATGGCAATGAAATTGAATGAAGTTGTTTGTGGTTATCTTTTCTTTGCCTTGTAAATTCTCGTAAAACTTAACATGGTCATTTAACTGGAGGCGCTTTTAATACGATAATGACAATATTTCACAAAGTGAATTCGAATAAAGAAGGAAACCACTTTCAAACTTTGGGATTCCTTTGGGAATCTGTAGACCTTGAGTTTATAAATATTTATGAACATATTTTCGATATATTAAATTTATATAAATTTTTGTACAAATTTACCCAAAAGTTCCATCGAATTGCGATAAAAGTAAAATTCACAATACGCTAAATTCGATATCAGCTTTATAATTCTCAGTAATAATAATAATAAATTCAATGACCGTTCATCAACTCAAAGTCACATTTTATATTTCATTCGATTTCTACAACTTATTCTGTTCAGTATATCTTATATTTGTGACGCTGTTTTCAAAGCGCCAAGTAATATGAACTGGATTTTTCTTCTTTTTCTATGGATGGCAATAGTATCTGCCTTGAGGGCAGAGACATTATCGACTGAAACAAGCGAAAATGAGGTAAATTGTGAAAACATCCAGTAGAATAAAACATTTTCCTTTTTTTTTTTTAATTATATTTACATATTATCTAAAAAAAAAAGGTTTCTGAAGTTTGTGGATCATATACCTATAATGTTCTTAAGCCGGTGACGTCGTGGTTGAAATGAAAAATAAGATCGACGAAAATGACAAAACTATTGAAAACAATATAATAAAGGAACTAAAGGAACTTAAACGCATATCCGATGAATTAGTCAAAGAGTTGAGACATCAAACCAAACTACAAAAAAATATCGAATCACCTTTAACAAATGATGAAGCGAATGAGTTGGTAAAACTTCAAGATCAAGTTAAGGCAGATGCTATAAAACTGAAGGAATACGAAAATGAATTGAAGATTAAAAATACAACGATTATCGAAAATAAAAAAATAATATATAAAATGAAAACAGAAATAAGCCAGAAAAACATTGATATAAAAAACCTTAGAGCACGAGTAAATCCAGATGCTATTAAATTAAAATAATATAAACTCAATGAAGATAAAAATAAAAAACTTAGAATGCGAAGCACAGATATGTAACTTAAAATTTGTGCAAATGAATTGTGAAAATCAAGATAGAAATTTCAACCAAACTGCGATAAGTGTAACAAAATTTAACAAACAGATTTTAAAATTCACTTTTATAACTCAAATAGTGAAATATTCAGCAAACGAAACTCAAATTTAAATACAAATTATAATCTATCCCTTTTTAGGATATGTAAGATATAATAATTTTGACCAGACATACATGTGTAATGCACAGAAGTAGGTGTGCTATACCCTATAGATTATATACATATGTTGAGTAGTGATTGTTATTATATTATTATACGCAAACATAAAATGATGGAATTTTGTATAATTTAAATTGATATATTAAATTTTCAATGTTTATTTAGCAAGTGTATTTAGTCTCTTTAAACGGTTTATTTCATTATATTTTATTTTTTTTTTTAATTATTATTTTCCTCTACTTCTTTGTTTTTGTGTTCTTCTCTTTGCCTGGAAACAAAAAGAAAACAACAGTGATATAAAATGTGTGGCCGCAAATTCGCTTGTTCATGACAAATCCCTGCAGGCAACTTGCCTTGATTATGACAACTGAA